>JAEUBB010000008.1:176997-293654 GCA_018257885.1 Parmelia sp. 050094
TTTTCTCACTCAAGAACCCCTCTTGTCCAGGACTTTTGGTGCAGACCTCCGTACAAGGTAATGAGGCCCAATCTTGCCAGCCTAAACAAATACCGCTTTATACCAGTCTATGATTTTCGGTAATGGTCTTCAGGTCGAGGATGAGCGTGAAGTACATGCACTCCGCATTGTTGCAAAATGTGCGTCGAGGATTGCGTCGCACTTATACACAGCTTGCAAAGAGGTCTTATTGGGCGTATTAAGAAGACGCGGATAGGAGGCGTGGAAAAGTCAAAGTCCAATTCTTTCTTCGAACATGGTTTTGTAAGAAGTCTTGAGCGCTATAAAACGTGTTGATTCTATACAAGAGAGCGTGTAGAAGTTTTAGATGGAATGTAAGACAGTAATCGAGCGAGTATTGATCTTGCAGGAGATTGTATCCCATGAGCCCATCTCTACCATCTATCTTATCAGTACGGAGTAGAGTAAGTACTGTAAGGTACTTACCATGCTTACGGAGGACCTGATGTAAGGCATGACCCGCCACCCCGCCAAGGCGCTTCCCGCAATCTAGCGTAATGCCCGGGCTGCATAGCGCCGTTGAAAGTTACAGTCAATGTGTTGAAATTCGGAAAAGGAGGGGAGCCATTCGCCCTTCTGAACTTCACTTGCATCTTTATCATCATCCCATGATCCTACTCATATACCCAGCCAACTGCTTGAGCTACACTGACTTCTCTCCTGTTTGCCGAAAGCTCAGGAAAGCTCAGGTCCCGTCAATGGAATCTCCTTGTCCCTGAAGGAATTAACCCTAGCTACTCCACGCGTTGGCCAGTCTCGCGCCAGAATTTGGGCGACACGAGCCACTTCCGGCCTTCAACATGTTTAGGATGCGCCGATACAGAGTTTTTCTCATCTTCGCTGTCATTGCACTTGGGGCATTGTACCATTTCACAACCTTAGGCCGTCTCGAGAGCGCCGGTGCTGCGAGCGTTGAGGGGCTCAAGAACCTTGGCCAAAAGATTGAGTCTTCCTCCTTCATACCAGCTTCCGGGTCTGAGCAAGGCTCAAATAATCAAGGAAAGGCGGATAGCAAAGATGTCAATGCCCCTATCGCTGTGCCTAGTCTCGTCGACTCAGGGAGTACAAAGCCATCTCTTGCACCGGCACAGGAGTCCGAGTCCCGAGCTACTCCAGCATCTCTCATGAAGCCAGCTTCGAATAATGCCGATTCAGTTGCTGGCGATAAGCCTTTATCAGCAGGTAAGCTTGCGCCAGCTGCTACAGCTACACCAGCGAACAAGACAACAAAAGTCAAGACTGGCCCGGCAGACCCCATCATTGAGCCTGGGAGTGGGAAAGGTAGAATGGAGATAATCGCGGAGACACGCATCCCCAAGATTCATTGGAGCCAGCAGCCAGAGCATTTCCCCATACCGACCGACGATATTATACAACTACCTACAGGGAAGCCCAAAGCAATTCCACAGATTCAGCATAAGTTTACAGCCGAGTCTGCAAGTGACAAGGCAGCTCGGGAAGACAAAAGGGAAATCATCAAAAAGGCCTTCTCGTTCTCTTGGGATGGATACAGGACGAAAGCATGGAGGCAAGATGAATTATCCCCCGTGTCTGGCAAATATCGCAACCCATTTTGCGGATGGGGCGCAACACTGGTGGATACTTTGGACACGCTGTGGATGATGGATTTGAAGGATGATTTCGAGGAGGCTGTAGACGCTGTCAAGGAGTTGGACTTTACTACAAGTGCGAGAAACGACATACCCCTGTTCGAGACCGTTATCCGCTATCTTGGAGGGCTTGTTGCTGCGTATGACATAAGCGGTGGCACATACAAGGTACTCTTGGATAAAGCTGTGGAGCTGGCGGATATACTTATGGGTGCTTTTGACACTCCAAACCGCATGCCTATGACTTTTTATATGTGGAAGCCGTGAGTCTGCAAATGACCTACCGCACTGCAGAGCCACTTACACATTCATAGTACCTTCGCCTCTCAACCTCACCGAGCAAAGACGAGGGTCGTTCTCGCAGAATTGGGATCTCTATCAGTTGAATTCACGAGGCTTGCACAGATCACCAAGGAAGCAAGATACTACGACGCAATTGCCCGAATTACCAATGAGTTTGAGATCTGGCAGAAGAACACCCGAGTGCCAGGCCTGTGGCCCGTGAAAGTCGATGCCTCAGGATGTAAGAAACCAGAGCAGGCTCCTCAAACGAAATATGAGCATCCGACAAGGAAAGGGCCCACCAATTCAAAACCGCTGGTCATGCCCGACGATAATGCTATAGCAGCAGATAGTCCAAGTCTTTTGGATGGAGGTCCCGCGAGGAAAGTAAAGGCTGAAGAGCATCTGCAGTCAAAAAGTGAAGGTGGTCTTGTGGACGCAGTGGATGAGGTGAGGAAGGCGAGCCTTAAGAGCTCAGTAGAATCCAACAGCGCGTTTTCCCCAGAAGTTAGTGCAAGTGGCGTTCAGGCAGCCAAGCCTGTTGACCACGAATCGCATGACTACGTTCCAAAGCCTCCTGCTAGCGCTTTGGTTAAGAGAGAGGTCTTCACGGACCCTGCTTCAAAACCCGTGGAATGCGAGCCGCAAGGCCTTGCATCACCACCATACTCTTCGAGCGAAGAATTCGGAATAGGTGGCCAGGCTGATTCTACCTACGAATACCTGCCAAAAGAGTACATGCTTCTTGGGGGCTTGGAAGATAAGTACCGATCAATGTACGAGATGGCTGCAGAGAGCATGATAAAAAATCTGCTGTTCCGACCAATGATACCCGACGAGAAACGACACATCCTGCATGCAGGTCTTGCCAGGGTTACGGAGAACAAGAACCCTACTGATGACAAGGTCAACTTACAGCCAGAGGGAACACATCTTACTTGCTTTGCTGGGGCTATGTTCGCCATTGGTGCTAAGATCTTCGATCGTAAGGACGACATGGACATCGCTTGGAAGCTTGCAGACGGATGTGTGTGGGCGTATGAAGCAACAAACACGGGCATTATGCCCGAAAGCTACTTAGCTATTCCTTGCCCGAAGCTGGACAGTTGTCCATGGAACGAAACGCTTTGGCATGAGAAGCTCGATCCTTTCGGTGACTTGCGCGAGAAAAATCGACTCTCAAGGCAACAGGCTATCCTAAGTTCTAAGAACAGAGTGCCCCTCGAAGAATCTGTAGGGAAAGGAGAGAAGATTTTACCGATTGAAGCCACCAAAGCCTCATCTGCTCCGGCATTGTTTAGCTCTCAAATGGAAGTATCAACTGGCGAGAAAGATAATGCAGATTCGGCCGGAAGCGCCGCTCCGAAATCGAATGCAGAAAAAGCTGCCACTCCAAAAGCTGCTCCCGCGGAAGAAGAGGCCGATGAGATCATGCCCAAGGCGAAAGAAAATACCGCCTCCTCCAGCAATCTTGACAAACGGCAACTTGGAGACCTTAATGACGAGAACCCCATTGCCCCTGCAGCAGGAAAAGCTATTCCCTCGGCGGCAGCGAATTCCAAAGAACCGAAAGACACAGTCACAAAGCCGACTTCCAAGACAAGCGAAGAGCCTGTGGTCGAGAAGAGCTCCGCTGAGCAACACCTGGATAAGTCCAAGGCGTCTACCCCAGGTCTCCAAGACAAAACCACGGAATTGAAACAGTACAATGGCACGACCAAATCTACGGGTTACACACCACCACCGATTCCTACACGCGAGGAATTCGTCAAGGCTAGGATTAGTGATGAGAGATTGCCAATAGGGATGACCAAGATCACCGGCGGCAGATATCTCCTCAGGTGAGCAAGCTTTCAAGCCTAAATACGAATTGTAAAAGCTTACAGAGTTTTAGACCGGAGGCGATTGAATCCGTTTTCGTGATGTACCGTACCACCGGGGACGAATACTGGCGTGAAAAGGGGTGGGAAATGTTCAAGGCCATCGAAAAACATACGATTGCGACCTACGGCGCTTCGGCCATATCAGATGTTACAAGCAAGAAGCCGGTGGCCTTAGATGAGATGGAGAGCTTCTGGCTGGCAGAGACGCTCAAATATTTTTATCTCCTGTTTAGCGAGCCTGATGTGGTCAGTCTGGATGACTATGTGCTGTGAGTATCGCCCGTTTCCCTTCCCAAGTCGTACGTCCTAAATCCTTGAGCAGGAACACGGAAGCACATCCATTCAAGAGGCCGACGTGAGAAGCTGGCCTATGGGATGATTAATTTCATGGATGGGTTAAAGGATTTTGGCATAAGCAAGCTATGCATTCGATGGCGTTATATTGGTATAGGCTAATGAGCGTTTCTCGGAGCCTCGGGGTCGTCGTTTTCCAATTTCTATAACCAGTAAATACCTTAGGCATATTTATACTCTAAGAATAATTGAGAAGAAGAAGAAGAAGAAGAAGAAGAAGGTAAGATACCTAAGGTAGTAGACGATGACGAGCCTTCGCTTGTGGCGCTTGTGAAGCATGACACCAAGACCAAGTGCAAGGAGCAAGGGTTGCTAGAATCACCGAGACTGAGACTAGAAGGACAATTCTTGTCACAGCCTCTGATCATGACACTCGCCGACTGAGCAATGGAGTTCGACGTGTCTTACACCTTGGACAATGAGCAGCAGTTCTGGGATGGTGTGTAAGCCAGCGCCTCCGCCATTCCACCAATCCACGTATTGACCCTGCACTTCAGAACTTGAAGAAATAGTCTCGGCGCCATGCCAATCCCACGAGCTCATAGACAATGCTCTAAGATCCTACCTGAAATTCGTCACCAACTACAAGGGTTTGCACTATCTACTGCTCACAAAGCACGTGGACAAAAGACTGAGTGTCTTCGCAGGAGAATACATACAGAGCGAATATGACATCGCCCGCTGCTCATACAGACTTCTCGAGTCCTCTCTCTTTGCCCAAAATAAGGATTATGTCCGCCGACAGATCGTTTACAGCCTGCTACAGGTAGGACGCATTCGACGAGCTCCTTCGCCCAGCTGCTCATGTGCATTAGGAAGATTCTCCAGACACACTGCACTTGGTCATAGCCTTTCTTCTCTTCGATGGCCGGCAGAATGAAATCACTTTCGAGATGATGAAAGAGGAGGGTGGGTTTCCAAGATTACTTGAATTGATACAGGAGAGAAGAGATGATGATGCGGGCTTGCATAGAATGCTGCTTGAGTTGCTTTACGAAATGTCACGAATACAGCGATTACGAATGGAAGACTTAAGTGAGCGCTATCCTCACCTCGTCTTACGAGTCTGACAATTCTAACGAAAAGCAATAGTACTAATCGAGGACGAGTTCGTTGCGTACATGTTCCAGATCATCGAAAGCTTATCCGACGACGTGAACGATCCCTATCATTATCCGATTATACGAGTCGTGGTCTGTAGGCCTTACCGAGGAATGGAGTGAACGTTTGCTGATATCATCAGCTCATATTGAACGAGCAATACATGTGCTCGGCTCACGACCCAAGCCCAGATCAAGCCACCTATCCCAATACACCTCTGACGAACAAGGTCATGAAAATCCTGTCCACTCAAGGGTCCGCTTACAAGACATTCGGCGAGAACATCATACTCGTTCTAAATCGAGAGAGCGAAACTTCCCTCCAGCTGCTAATTCTCAAGCTTCTATATCTCCTCTTCACGACACCGCCTACGTACGAATATTTCTATACTAATGACCTCCACGTCCTTCTTGATATCATACTGCGAAATTTACTCGACCTCCCCCCTTCTTCTACGGCTCTACGCCACACCTACCTCCGCGTCCTGTATCCTCTCCTTGCTCACACACAGCTGAAGCATCCACCGCACTACAAGCGCAATGAGCTGGTACGACTATTAGACATGATGGCAGAGGATGACAATCATCATTTCGGCGCAGTAGATGAGACGACAAAGAGACTTGTTGGACGTTGTGGCAGAGTAGGATGGTTGAAGGAAGGAGAAGCGCCTGGCTTGAGTCCGACCTGGCTGAAGAAGAACCGATTGCTAAGCGTCGATTTGCCCAGCGCAATGGAGAGCAGTCTTAGTGTTGTGGAGGTAACGACCCAGAGGGAGAAACCTGGAGTGAAGACTCCTAGTCGAGAGGAGGATGGACGGGCGAATGAGAATAACGGGAACAATGTGGAAGACTCGGGAACGGGTAACAGTAGTGCAGTATCGGCTGATAGCGATGGGATTGAGAAGGCACTGGGTGTGGAAAAGAGCCCCTTCGAAGTTGAGGGAGAGGCATGATGCTGTCTATGGCGGGTAGGTCGCAATGTAAGAAGGTCGAAGGAATATGCTTTGGAAAGAAGCATTAGCTCATCAGCTTGCGTGTTCGAGGTTTGTTTCCGACTTGTTGCTTATACACTTGGCTCCCAAGCCAGATCTAGGACGCGCAGAGATGTAGGGATCTAAGGAGACATCTTTGCATACTCTTCAATGTGTGTAGATATGGTGAGACATGTTTTGAAAAACCTGGACTGCTCTTCGTCTGATGGTGCGGGCTTTATTCAACGGAAGGCTTCAGAGCATACCTGTTTCCAGATTCTTTGGGTCACTCCTCATGATGGCTGCCAGCTCAGCGCCTTCGACGTCCGAACGGTTAACAATCTATAGTAATTGCCGACTACACGCAATAAGGGTCGGATATCCCCACTCATATCACCTTTGCAGCTCTGAGCAAGTCATCAAGCTCCGAGAGGGGACACCCAGCGGAACCGAACGACTTGATGGCCTCCCACTGCCCGCTCCCTATCGTAGCTTCATCACCTGGCTGCAAAGTAGCCCAATTGGGACTATGCTCCGCTCTCAGCCATCCAAAGTCGTCGACCTGATCCCACAAATTCGGAGAATCGGGCCGTGGTGCATCAGCGGAATCCTGACATCGAGTCTTAATTGAAAACAAGTCGGCTGAGGTGAACGGGACACTTACATGAATAGACGGAAGTGGCGTGAACCGTATGCCCGTGCAGTGCTCAATGATCGGTCTACTGCCGCAACGCAAGTACACGAGGCAGTCCTCGCACTCGTGCATTCGCAGTTGACGGCTCCAGACGATGAGCGTGCTGTTGCGGACGCCTGTGATGTGCGCGGCGCCGCTGGTTCGGCCGCAGAGGAGGAGGCTTTGCGTTGCGGTGTGGATGGTTAGGGTTGCAAAGGGGTTGGAGTGTGAGGGGGAGAGATCGAGGGCGCTGTGGTGGATTTTGGTGAGGGAGAGGGATGAGTTTGGGGTTAGGGAGGCGGGGGGGAGTTTGCGGTAAGTGGATGAGAGGGATGTGAGGGTGATGGTACCCGGTGTTGCTGGACTGGGAGTGGTGTCGAGGGTGTCGTAGGTTGGTTTAGGGGGGCTACTGTGATAGGACAGGGCGTCTAGGGGAATAGGTTTAGCACTGTTGCCTGTATCTGCCTGGGTGTGGACTGCGAGGTTTTCGCCGCCAGAGTTGGTGGCATTCTTCTGGGCAGCAGTCTTCTTGAATGCAAACTTTCGCTTCGGCGCAGACGCGTTGCGTATTTCTTGCAGGTTTTCACTAAGAGACCTTACCGCCTGTCAAGCTGACGCGCTCTATCAGCATCGCTCGAGACTTGACAAGGAAATACTAGCTTGCAAATACCGTAGAATAAGTGCGTTGGTCGTAAGCTGGGAGATAGGCGAAGGCGTCCTTGACCGCATCGGAAAGTTGGGATATGCTTGCTAGACATTGATCTGTTATACTCGCCCGTTCGGCTGGCTGGAGGGCGGTTCCCTTCAAGCGGGTCAATCGCTCTTGGAGCGCTGGAGTCGGGCTTGTTAAAGAGCTGCTTGAAGAGATGGTCTGTACTTACAGGTTTCTTCTTGCCTGAATTGGCGGAAGAAGTGTTCTTTGACATTTGCGTCTGAGAATCTTTTTGCAGACTCAGTTGACATGGTTGCAATGCTAGAATCAGATGACTCCACTTGGGGGGGAGTTTAAAGATTTCTTTCGCCGAAACCTTTCTGGAAGTTGTAGGTTCTAAAATGCTCTGGAGATGAATTTGTAGGTTTTCTGCAGTATTACGAGCTTGGGACCCTTCTACTTCAATGTTTTTGCTTTTGATGGGCAGGCTCTACGTATTACCAATTACAGAACTCTTGATCGAAGAGGCCTGTATTTGCAGAGTATTCCAGTGCAAAACCATCCATGAAAGATAATGGGGCTCTATGTACAATTCTAACAGAAGAAATGGCGTCTGATGATGCATCAGTCAACTTCGAGGTACATCTATACCGTAGTTCTGCTTGATTCTCTCTGCTCGTCTTTCTCGATAGCCCGGACCATATATGCCTACGATCATCAGAAAACCCGGCTCTTGAGTAACTGAACAGATGACTCACCTCTACCCTCGCCCAACTCTTCTAGCGTTTCTTGTATAGGCTTCCTTCTGTTTCTCCTCAATGCTTCCTTTCGCTCATACTCGTCAACGTTGGGATCCTTGTCGTAGCCGGAGAACTTTCCACCGGTATAATCAAATGCACCTTGCACGACCGCCAGACCGGCACCGAAACCCAAGACAGCGGGGAATGTTCGCACTGTAACATGATCAGAACGTGTGTTCATTGACAAACAGGAGCAGCCTAACATCTCAGCCCCAAGACAGCACCTGAAAGGAAGCCACCAATAGCAGGATTCCAGCTATCGTCTTTCTCCCGAAGGTTCGCAGCTGCAGCTTTTGCGAATCCATAGGTGCCTCCTGATGCAGCTTTGTCTTTCGTCAGTGCTACGGGAATCGAGGAGTGACTCTAACGATGGCACACCAAATATGGCAATTATTCCCCCACCCCGCGTGAATACTCCCCAACCCGAGACGTTTTGCTTTGTGAGAGTGTTCTGAATCGCAGAGATTGTAAGTCCAGCTGCCCCCATGACCAACGTCGATTCAATCGCGAGACCAACGGCGTCTTTCGGCGTATAAGTCGCCTTGTCTTCGGAAGCCATGATGCAGGAAAGCAAAGGGAAGACCCTTGTGCGCGCAGCTTAAGTTGAAACTATCATTGAGACCCTGGGAGTAGAGGAGCTACTGTGTTAAAATGAGTAGTGAGGATGTGAGGTCTAGCTTGGGGTCGTGAGAAGCACAATCTTGCCAAGGCTCGGCGGAATGAAACTCCGTTTTCCCATGCATGTTCAGGGCAGCTGTTTGATATTTGAAAGCTATCTCGAACTCCAGGACTCACTTCTTTTTCTGTGAGCTGACTGTTGCCTGGACTTAAAATTACGTGTATCCTCCCTCAGCTTTACCGCCTTGTAAATTACGAAACAACACCTCAGACCCCCAGCACAATCTTTTTTCCAGACCAAGATTCATACTGAGCCTTGCAACGCTTTCAAAGTCCCTAGCATCATCTTCCCAGCTACAATTTTCAGGTATCCCAGCACCGTAATCTTCATGATCTTACCGTGTCCGGCATCTATTATTGGCGCCTGAAACCAGGAAAAGACCCAGACGGCAAGGACATCCTGAGCTGCTCCAGTTTGAAAAATACACATGATGCCTGGACGGAATAGATGAGGGAAAAGAGTCTCCTGTACAGTAGTGTCTAATATACGCCGTCATACAGTTGCGCCCTCCCTCCGTTGCGGAAAGCCAACATCCGTCATCAAGGATGCTAGCTTGCCGAAAGACCATACAAAAGCTATGATGAGGGTCGTTCTTAAAGGAGGTGAGTACGACGAAAACAATGGACAAAATTTATACTGACCAGTCTCTATTTTCAGGCAAGACCGCGCCACGGCTCCTCCGCGATCTTTACGACTACGACCCCAGATACCTCTCACCGACAGCCACCAATCTCCTGACAAGTCTTCAGTATTTTGACGAGGAGGAGCAGAAGAGCGTCCCTCCGCCTCCTCCCAGCAACAGCTGCAAGCATGAGTGGTCGTTGAAAGGGAATCAGAGCAGCATCCCTGACGATGGCTATATGTCGGATTCGTCGACCGTGTGGAAAATCGCAGTATATTGCCCAGTATGTCGGTCTCATCTAGATCTCTCGATAGACTTTCGGGAAGGAAGCGCTTTCTCGAAACCTTGCCCGACTGCCTCTCGGCCGTTGCATCATTTCATCCATCAACCGCATTTCTCGAAGCCTAGACAGTATGGCATCCTTGCTCCAGATCCGGATACCGGATTTCAATGGGTCGATGAGCAACATTTCCAATGCTCTACCGCTGAATGTTCTGCAAGACTAGTCATCTGGTTCAAGCCACCTAGACTTGTCCCGGATTGGGTGAAGCAGCTTACCGACAAGTTCATGATCAAGACTCGAGCCGAGAGAGTTATGGCAGAAGACCCGAAACGATTTGAGGGTCACGCTGTTCCCCTACCAATAGTTGTCCTGAGCAATCTCCGGACTTATATCTGGAATGCTGTTCAAACTCCAGAAAAAAGTAGGAAAATTCCAGGGCACAACAAACAGTTTTCTTTAAGTTTGGGGGAATCATGTACGGATTTGCTGGAATATGTTGGATTCACACGTGAGGTAATATTAGATGGTGTATACGAAGATGGCAGGGTTAATGTAGTGATTGCAGGGAGAAGATTGGTTGCCGCCGGGGCCTGAAGTGCTTGCGCCACCTTATCCGACGAATTCACTCAACGTTCGCTTGGACGACTTACTTTTGGAACTGAGCGTTCTTATCTCTGAGAGGCCTGATGATGAGAGGCGCACCATCAACGCCCAGTACGTCCCTGAATGGGCAAAAAGAGACTTGAGTGCCGCTCTAGGTTGTCTAGATTGTGAGTGAAGCATGCGCCCTTGAACTTCCGTCATTAATCGAAACCTTTACGTTCTAGTCAAGCAAAGCACACGGTCTAGGACCATTGATCTGACCGATCCCAAGGAAGATCACCCGTAAGTCCAATCGTGACAGCCGAGTTCCTCTGCTTGCAGGCTTATGATTCCAAGATGGCATGCGGGTTTAGGTGCTATCGCAGACTTTCATGACGACCTTATAGAGTTCTCTTATGAGCGACAACTGGAGATTGATCCTCCCAACACTCCATACTACTTGGAGTGTCTTCAGGGAATAGCACATGGGCGCCGCAGCGAAATCCTTGACACTAGAGTTGCAATAGAGGCTTCTGAGAACAGGATTAGCTTGAATGACGTGAGAGCCGCCTTCAAGGAGCTTGGTCTTGATTCTCGAAATGATTTTCAGGACGACACGATCATTGGCACGTTCCAGGCAAGAGTGTCTGATGCCCCTAAGCAAGAGCCAAAAATGCGAAGGGCTTTAAAGATCATTGGCCAGAGCCGTGACAGTGAGAAGATTCAACTTGTAGCGTCCCAAGGTATATCAACTCTGTATCGACTGCTGGAGGCCAGTAAACACTACTAATTCAATTACAGCGGTCACGAATTATGAGCAAGCGCTTCTCTATCTGGAAGCGTCCGCAGATCTTAGCGATGACTTCATCGTCTCCATGTACAGTATCAAGGTAATTCGTTTAACGTCGTCCCTTATTACACAATACACTCACTCTTACCTCATTTGAATGTTGAAATTCACAGAACGGCATGTGCTGACAACGTCCTGCTTCTGCATTCAGGTCGATCAACCATCCTCAGATGAATCTATAGCACGTCACGCCGTCAATTTGATTGCCAATCACCGTGAGAGCAAAGCTCTTAAGCATTGGCTTGAGACTGGCGCACTGGGCGAATTGGAGATGGATGCCGACCAAGCATACTTTCACCTAGGAATCAACGACCAAGTACTTGACGACGAAACAATTCTTGCTCAATATGACTCCTTGAAATCCGACAATCCCTCCCAGACTAAAGACCTGAGGACTGCACTCGTGGCAATTGCAAAAGCGAAGAACTCTCGACGCCTTACAGAGTATCTGAAATCGGACACGACCTCATCGGAGCATCCAATATCGGAATGGCCAGTAGGGCTGGAGAATATTGGCAATACGTGCTACCTCAACAGCTTGTTACAATTCTACTTCACCATTAAGCCGCTAAGAAGACTTGTGCTGAAAATTAATGAATTCAAGATGCCGACAGATGGAGAGAGTCTAAAATCGAAACGAGTGGGATCTAGGAATGTGTCAAAAAAGGAAGTCGATCGTGCGCAGCAATGTGAGTAGTACTTTTCAATTCGATTGCGTGGCCTACTGACTTCCACAGTCGTCGATCAATTGAAGAAGCTTTTCGAGGATATGATTACTTCTTCCAAGGCTTCAGTGACGCCAGAGCCAGAACTTGCTCGTCTCACACTTGTCAGCTCTTCCAAGGAGGAACACATACGTCGCCAGTCCATGCTCAGTCCTACTCGTCCTTCATTGGGACGGATCAACGGCAGCCCTGTTTTTGGTCCCCTAGGTCCTCCAAGTCTACCCCAGAAAGACACAGAAATGTCTCACGATGCGTCGCTCGAAGTTGTACCGGATGCCGTCAACAGTGATCACAACGGCGACGACGCAAGCGATATAACATTGGTTGATGGCCCTTCTGCCATTGATGACGACGTTATGGTCTTGGACAATGATGATGATGATGACGATGATAGACGTCTGCAACAGAAGCTTTTCGAGGATAAAGAGAACATGCCACCCTCGAAAGAGCCAATCCGAGAGACCTCGCCGTTGACACATCTGAGGCCTCTTGGTGAGTCTTCTCCGTCCCGTGTGAATGAGCAGCAACGCTCCGGAAACCCTTGGAAAGGAATGGACAGTGAGTCGACAGATATCAAGAACGAGAATCCCGAATCACCCGAGACCGGTCAAGGTGATTCTGGAGAGCATAGAATATCAATTCCCGCGCCACCGCCGAACAGACCTCCGCCAGTCCCGCCAAGGCCAAAGCCGATAGAGACGAATGCTGTCCAAGAGGCCGAGTATGGCGCTCAGCAGGACGTCACTGAAGTCATTGCAAACGTACTGTTTCAGTTACAATGTGCCATCAAGGCCGAATCCGTTGACGAATCTGGGGAACAGATTGATGAAGTCAAACGCCTGTTCTTCGGGAAACAGAAATCCTACACCACTGACAGACAAGGGAGAATCCGGACCAAGGAAGAATACATGTCCGACATCAAGGTTGATGTAGCTACCGGTTCCCGCGATATATACGCCGCCTTAGACGGCGCCTACGATGTCCAGGATGTTGAAGTAGGTGGAGAGCTCGAGCCACAATACACATCAATCAGTCAGCTCCCGCCTATTCTGCAAGTACACGTCCAACGGGTACAATTTGATTTGGAGAAGAAGTCCGTATTCAAGTCGAATCATCACCTGGAGCTGAAAGAGACCATCTACATGGATAGGTACATGGACTCCTCAGATCCGGACCTGATCCAAAGACGTCGAGAGTGCTGGGAGTGGAAGAAGCTGCTCGCTAAGTTGGAATCACGGAGGGTCGAGCTTGTTACCTCAGACGTAAGGAAGCCTTGCATCTCAACTTGTTCATGACTAAAATATAGCATAGATGGGGATGGACATGCCACAGATTTTAGAAGCCACATGTGGGTTCTTGCGACAGATTCCGAGCTTAGATGACAAAGATCCCATCGAGGTTCCTCCTGGTTTACTGCAAGTGCTCGACAATGCTGCAACAGAGGCTAAACAGGAACTAGAAAGTAAGTCTGCTAAATTGAGCCGCGAATCTTGCATGCTGACCTACACTGTTAGCTCTTGAATTGCAGATCAGGGATTTGAATTCCCACATTGTCAGCCAATTCAACGATCTTCGAAAGATCCCATATCGATTGCATTCCGTCTTCATCCATAGAGGTTTCCATAATTCTGGCCATTATTGGATTTATATCTACGATTTCGCAAAGCAGTTGTGGCGGAACTATAACGATGGATATGTCAACGAGATCAAGGATACCAAAGAGATCTTCGAGCAAGAGCCTGGGGATCGACCCGCTACCCCATACTTTTTGGTCTACGTTTTGGACGAATCGAAAGAAGATTTAGTCGATTCTGTATGCCGAGATGTTGTGGAGCCGCCGCCGGAGGAGCAGCCGGATACTGTGATGGCAGATCATGGCCAAGCCCGAGAGCTTCAGACAGATGGCAATAATTACGGACCGGTCAATTCATCCATGGATTACGCCACATTAGACCCCTACAGTAGTCAGTCTTGGACACATGGCGACGCCTGGCCAGACAGTAATGCCACGGGGACCTGGAATCAAAGCGAAGCTCCGGTATATTCGAGTTGGTAAAGGATCCATGTCCCAATGGATCAAGGACCCATTGCTTATCAGGTACAGACTGCCATAGTCTACCACATGCCTACCAATGGCCTTGGCCGCCGAGATTCGTGGTAATGTCAACATGGTCTCCACTTAGAGTCGGCGTTGTCGAACTTCTTGATACCCATCGATAATCAAAGATGTATCAACACTTTCAACGTACAGCCCTTCTCCGACTGACTGCGGATATAGATTCTGGTAGAACCTACCAAGACCTTTCAATAACAATTCAACCCCCAAAGTCACTGAGAAGCCACTTGTGATCCAGGCAGTCCTAACCGCACTGCTTGGTGTCATTTGGCGCGGCTCTCATTCCATTTGTCTATAACGAACCGATACCAGCGTTTCAGTCTTTTCCGACCTAGAATAAGTACTCAGCATAGCGCCGGAGCGTTGGACCAGTGGGATATGTGGAGCTAGGGGGCATGACCCTTTGTGCATGATGATACCAATACAGTTGTTCAAAATGGTTCATAATATTGCAAACTCCCAGACGTGAACCGTAAAAATCGAGTCATGTAGTACACTTGTGTATGACTTGTAGGGAAAAAAGCCGAGGATTCTCATGGTTTTGAATACCCTCGTACGCTAAATGGATAAGGTAGGCTCGTACTTAGGTATCACCAACTGTTAGACGCTAGAAAGCTTGTGGCTAGCTCCTAAGAACGCCAAGATTTCGCCCACTTGAACAATTTTGGAGTTCGCCGCCAGCATTGTCGCCGGCCTTCTCATTGTCCTCTCCGACAAGTGGCTCGGGGTATGGTAACATTGTTGGTTTCACCAGAGTCTTGCAAGTATTCTACCAAGTGTCATGGCGCAAGAATCCAGCTCTGATAGTTTGGAGGTTTGTGCCCCACAGTAACTGCACATAGAGATCAATCCTCACTCGATTCAATAGGAACGACTTAAGAGGCACGCCAAATCATTTGACGGCCTACTGTCTCTAATTCCTGCCAAACACTATTATGGAGAAGACACAACTGTACGTTCCCTAATTCTACTAGCCTTTGAGCTCCGGCCTACCTGAAATTCGTCACCAGCGTGAAGCTGATTGTGTGCTCCAACTTCAGGATCAATGGCGGAGGAAGAAACAAACGAAAGAAGAGGCACGAGCTGCCAAGCGTGCAAAGCTCGATCCAGACAATGCAAAGAGTGCCAAAGACGTTTTGGACGAGCAAGCTGCGTATGCTCGAAAAAGGAAGCGAGAAGAGGATGGCGAGGTCTCAGAAGTGGACGGCGTCGAGGTCGAGAAGGAGAAGCCGCTACCTACTTTAGTAAAAAGAGGCAAGCAGACAAAGAAACAGAAGAGGGAGGAAAATGGCACAGCCGGTGATCCCGCCGAACGAAAGGCTGTCGATGACACAGCGGTGAATGAGCCCAAGTCAGACCCAGAGACGCTAAAAAAGGCCAAGGCAGAGAAGAAACGACAGAAGAGAGAACTCAAGAAGACTAAGGATGAAGCAAAAGCAGCAAAGGTGAAAGCAAAGAAGGAGAGAAAAGCACAAGCGGCTGCACTCGAGGAAGACTCGAGAGACGTTGTAGCCGACACGCATGCTGGCAATGAAAACGATGAGGCCATTGAGGGCGGGGAGATTGGCCCGATTGAGATAGATGGCATCGTAGACCAACTCCGAGTCGACCGCTTATCTACAGCTACACCATCAACGAGTCGCTCCCCTGCATTTGACGTCTCAGCAAACCACTCGGGTTCCTCCTCAATCTCGTCGATCGCACCTCCCACTGCTACGGAAGACTCTCAACCCGAAGAACCGCCACCAAAAGAGGCCTTAGAAGAGCCCAAAGAGCCCAAACTCACCCCCGAAGAGATCAGAGTCCGCTTCGCCGCTCGCCTCGAAGCAATGAAACGGGCTCGCAATGCCGACGGTCCCAACGGCGCACCCGCTCGCAACCGGCAAGAGCTGATGGAAGCTCGACGTCAGAAAGAAGAGCAACGGAAAGCCCACAAAAAGGAATTGCGCCAAAAAGCCAAAGAGGAAGAGCGGCAGAAACGCACCGAGACCCTCGCACGCGGCTCGCCGCTCCTTTCGGGCTCCCCCCTTCTCTCGCCAGGTTCGCCGTCGTCCCCCGCCCACAACTTCTCCTTCAGCCGCGTGACCTTCGCCGACGGCCAACACGCCTCCGCCAATCTGAACGCCATCCTCGACCCCAAGACCAGACCAAAGGGCCCCTCGGACCCGCGTACCGCTCTCCTCGCCGCGCAGAACAAGCAATCCCGCCTCAGCGGCCTCGACGAGGGCAAAAAAGCCGACATAACGGAAAAGGACTCTTGGCTCAACGCCCGCAAGCGAGCGCACGGCGAGCGCATACGCGATGACACCTCCCTACTCAAGAAGACGCTGAAGCGCAAGGAGAAGCAAAAGAAGCGAAGCTCCAAGGAGTGGAGCGAGCGGCTCGACGGCGTGAAGAAGAGCCAGGACGTGAAGCAGAAGAAGCGAGAGGCGAACCTACAGAAGCGCAAGGAGGACAAGGGGAAGAAAGGCGGAAAGTCGGGTGCGAAGAAGGGGAAGGGGAAGCCAAAAGCGAGGGCGGGATTCGAAGGCAGTTTCAGGGCCAAGGCGCCGAGTGGAGGGGCGGAGGGCGGGAAGCGAAGGTGACGAGATGTGGTAGCAATAGATAGCGCTAGCTAGACAGTATGGAGTTGGAGATACGCGAGGGCGCTTTATGCTGTGGAGCGATTTTCAGCCCGAAACCATGATGAGGAATCAATCAAGATCAGAGCCGCGACAATAAACGTCTCTCCCATCCTCACCGCTGACCCTTTGGCCGCCTTTCCATCCTTTCCATCCCTTGCGCACCCAACCCCCCACTCCCAACCCTCACCAATCAAAGTATCCATCCCATCGATTCGCCAAAAGAAAAAAAGAAAAAAAAAAATCCCAGCAAGCCGAACAGCCTCTTCTCCCCATTTCACCAAACCCTCGCAAGACCCATCATAGCAACTCAAGCAGCCGACTCCAATCGCCAGCCAGCGAATCCCCCAGCAAAAGTACCGCACGTAGTCCCGAGCCAAGAGCGATTAGGACGGCACGAGCCTTAAATTAAAAGTGGGCTCTGAAGAAAGCCATGTAGGTGGGTTGAGGGGGAGGGAAGGGTTGGTATGATTAAAAGGACAGTCTACAAAAGGGTGGTGGTGGGGATGACGACAGCGGGCATGGAAACGGGCGTGGCGGCAAGTGAGATGGGAACACGAGCTGGGTCATGGATCTTCCTTGCATGGAGGCTGGAGGAATAGGAAGAGGAGTCGATAGGAGAGAACGAAAGTTGCGGTGGCTTGAGGCAAGACGGCAGCAAAGCAAGGAAGGCACGACTGATGCCTTGCTTGAGGGGTTTTTGGTAATGACACGGGTAGGGCCCAAGCCCATGGAGCCGCCTGGCCAAGATGCCATCTATCAATAGATGATCCGAAGGATCGAGATGGCAGTGTGACAGCGAGTGCGATTAGCTTTGTCAACGCCACGCAAAGACCACCATGCGCTGTCTTCAGATCTGACGCCAAGATCGTACAAAGCTCCGGTCATGACCACCTTTCCACGGCTGAGACCAATCACATACATGGCCGAAGGATCAATGACATGCAGCATGTCAGATTTCATGTGACCGAAACGTGCATCGAGATCTGGGGCTGGGCCCTGGGCTGACCGACGAACGAGTCACGACGTTCAAAACTGTTTGATAGTGGAGAGGGCTTTTAGTGTCTAATCACCATTTCGACCAAAGCGGTAAGAAATGTATCGCACGCTGGGACGAAACAGGTTTTAGTAGACGGTGCACGTAAGAGAAGACTGCTTGATTGGCTTGGCAAACAACCTCTCCGCCAGGTATGCTTTTCGGGAGAAGACAGGGCTCCTAGTGTTTTATGACATGGTCTGCGAAGCGAAAAGGTAGTGTAACGCCATGCTCATGGAGCCATGTGTAAATGATTATAGCTAATAGCTAAGCACGATGGAGGGTATCATGTATCAAGGAAAGGAAGACACCGATAGACGCTCAGATAGTGTTTTCATTCCACGATGTGTCATTGATAAAAGCATCCCAGCCTCCATCGATCCCTGCAGGGGTAACAGTGCCGCTGCCAGCTGCGCTGTTCCCCCCTGTATACATCTGGCTCTTGCAGAAGTCGGGCAGCGAACCATCGTAAGGAAGATGGAAGGCTGACGACGAGGTTGGTGACGCAGTGGTTGGTTGCTGCGCGTATATTTGATGGCGAGGTGACATGTCCAAGGCACTGGGTGCGAGCGTGGCACTCATGCCATCAAATGACTGAGTGAAGCTTCGCGGCTTTTGAAGGGTAGATGGAGTCGTATTGTAATTGTAGGGCTGGGGCAGATTTTCGCTGCCAGCCATCAACATGGATGTGAATGGATCGTTGGGATCCAAAGACGATCCCGATCCCAAGAGCATTTGTGCTTCGGTCGGAAGCGATGTAGTGAAAGGGCTCATGTTGGAAAATGCGTTCATACCGCCTAAGGGGTGCTGGTGTTGCACCGGCAATTGCTGTGGGGGAGCCCTCATCTGCTGTGAGGTCTGACCTTCTTGTTTCACGTTGAAGTTGGATGATGCCTGGGGGAGCACAGGCCTAGAGTGCATGGACTGTGGTGTCGCTGGTTGGCCGGTTGGTGAGTGGGACGAGGACTTGGACGATGCCGATGCGCGTCGACGATCCATCTCGGGAACAGTTTGCACCGGACTCGGTGCAGGCATGCTGGGGGAATAGATTGGCGTATCCCGGGAACCTGAGGTTGCGCGTGCCTGCTGGCCCGGTCGGTATCCAGACGCTCCTGGTGTGGGATAAGGCTGGCCAAATGTCGATGGTGACTGCGGCTGGGGTACGGTGGGGGTCATGAAAGGAGATGGATACATATTCTGATTATGTGCGAATTGTGGGGCGTTGGGGTATTGCTGGGCGTATGAGTTCGTGATGGCCTGATCCAAAGCAGATCTCATGGCAACGTGGTTGGTAAGATAGGCGGATAAGCGTCTGTTAAAGTCGGCCGATCCTGTTTGAAGGTGGGCCGTAAGTCGTCGGTATTGCATGGGTAGGTCATCGTCTTCCTCTTCGTACATCTCCTCGTTGACGACGTCTTGTTCGGTAACTCGTAATGAACGACCGGTGCGTCGCTTGTGAATCTCCGAAGCTCGTCGTGCCGACTCCACTCGAGCCTCAAGACTGCGGTCACTTCTCCTGGAAGCGGCAATGTAGGCACTGTGATGGAATGAGAATAAGTACAGGGGACGGTGAGAGAAATGAAGCCATACCGCTCTTGATTCTCCTCATGGGTTCGTTCGGTTTTCAGAGCCTTTGCAGGCGTAATCGTTCGCTGGGGAGGCATGATGTGGTTTGGTTTGTCTTGTGCACAGAAGAGAATGGCAGGATGAGGTTAATGATTGGAAAGATGAGGCCTCAAGGTGTGTCCAAGTGTGAGAGAAGAATGTGGGGAAAAGAGGATTGTCGGCGCTTTTTGTTGCGGGCAGCGACCAGGCGTATTGAAGAATATCGCGTCTATCGGAGGCTCTGAACCTTATGGCGAGAAAGTCTTGCGACAAGTCGCTCAGGCAACAGGCAGACTGCAGACGGTGGAGGCGAGCGAGTGACGAAGAGAAGTTGGGGAGAATGGATGAATTATTGGATAATGGAGGATGGAGAGTGCAAGGTCAGAGGAAAGGAGGATGAGGTTTTTGGTGTGAGGCTGTGAGGGGAGGGTCGAATCGATATAGGGACCCTGCGATGGTCAGGGCAGCGGACCGTGAAGATCGATCTGGAATTGGGGAAGTGCGCGTGCGCCAACTGCCGAGGGCGGGCGACGGGCGTTCGTACTCGTGTGCCCGTTTGGTCAGAGATCGTCGGCTAATTGCAAAAGAGGAGGGTGATCAGAAGCAGCGAGAGGGGAGGAGAAGAATAGGGAGGAGGAGGAGAAGAAGAAGAGGACGAAGAAGAAGAAGAAGAAGAAGAAGAAGAAGAGGAAGATGATGAGAAGAGGAAAAGGGTTTGGAAAAGGAGGAGGAGGAGGGGAAGGAGAAGTCAAGTATTTAATGCAGTAGAGTAGCTTGAATCATGGGAGAGGGCGGGATGGAGATGGATAGAGAGGGACTTGGCTGACAATAAGGTATAAGTTGAGGTAGGTACTGGGTAAGGTAGGCATCAATTAATTCAATATTACTGTACTGTATGGAAATGAAAAATTGAGGAACGAGGGGATCGAGGGGATGGAGGGGATGGAGGGGATGGAAGTGCTCGGGTACAGCTCCGTCGGGAGGGGAGGCCATGGAGGCTAAACGGGCAGAGAAGGAAGTCAGAAAGGGTTCAATCAAGGGTTCAAGGGTTCAAGGGTTCAAGGGTCCAAGAGAATAATCGTAATAATACTAATGGTCAATAATGGTCAATAATCATAACGGTCAATAATGATAATAATGGGCTTCGGGACCCTTGTTGATCGTAATCGTAAGAGCAGCAGGCTAAGGTAGTCGGTAGATCAGGAAGAAGCTGAGCATTCGGGTTAGCAGGGTCAGGGAGCTGAGGAATGTAAGGTATGGATGAAAAGCATCAATCATCAAGCATCATGGCATGCACGATACGCGACATGGTGAGCCTGCGAGCCTGTGACAGATGAGGGGAAAATTACCGCCACCTCACCCAAACTCCCTTCCAACTCACCCAATCACTACCGTACTGCTAAGACTTGGACATTGGACCAAAAGCCGCCAAGAGTCACTAAGAGTCACTAAAGCCGGGTTGCCAGCTTTCCGAAGCAGGGCAGGGTTCCCATCTTTCCAATCTTTCCAATCTCCCCAATTCCACCCCGTTTCATTGGTCCATCTGTCCATCTGCAAGCTGCTTTCTTAGTGCCAGATTAGCGATGCTAGCGCCATCTACGATCTGTGATCTGACAAAATTCAAAAAACCCCCCAAACCCAAAAACCCAAAAACCCAAAAACCCAAACCGGCGTCTCCACTTTCCGTCAGAGTTTGGACCATTGGACCATGGCTTCGCTTGCAGGGCCTATGTCGATTATCTCGATTTCTTCACCACCCACTCACCCGCTTCATTTGTCACCTTTGTCAATCCGAGTTAGTCGATCCGGTCAATGTGTCTGGCTTCCCGATCCCATCTGTCTTTGTGACCTATCTAATCGTACTCGGATCTATTGTCTCAAACATCCTAAATCTCATGACTGATGTAAAGTAAAAACACCCGTGCAAAGTATTCTTACACCGCCCCCGGAGGAGCCTCCGACGCACAAGTCCCATCCCCGAGCCAATTTCCCAATCAACCCTAATAACACTGAACCGAAACCACGCAAATCTCGCCCTGCCCAGTCCGACGTGCTGTATGAGAATACTAAAAGCCCTGCCCGCCAGCCAATGCAGCCCGAGGCAGCCATGCCTCCATTGGGAACCCCAACCTGTACCCCTACAGCTACTCATCCACCCTTGTCCCCTTTCTTCCCCACGGATGTCCTCGATTCCACAAGCTAGACCCCATGACAGGGACGACAATATCAGTGGTCGTCGGTACACGGTAGGCCTTCCTTTCTTCACCTCTCAAAGCAGCGGAGCCAATGGGAAAGCGACCGAAGCCAAACATGCTTTAGCCTGAATCTAGTCCTTGTCTATTAGAGAGCTCACTACTGCCGGAGGCTGCTCCTTTGCCACTAACACATCCGGCGATCGCAACGGTAACGCATGGGGGCTATGGACCCCTACGTGACCAATAGCCATTGTGAACCAATACCACTCCCCCTGGAAAAAAAATCACAATGGCTGCCGATTGACTTCATTTTGTGCAGTAGATCTGGCGGCATGGGCCCATGAGCAATCTGGACTTCGGTCCACTCGCCGACTTTCCCTACCATACGATTGCCCTGCATGCGATTGTGTCATGGTACTAGTGACAACATTACTAAAATCATGGCTCTGAGAAGCAGCCTCCTCATCACACTCCAAGGACATTGATAAGCATTCCGTCATCGACGGTAGTGGGTCTGAGTCCTCAACGTCGTCAACACTGCCCCGCTGTATCGCTTCAAAGGAAGGAACATTCAAACAGTCGTGTTCGAATTGAGACATTCCATCATCCTCGGTCTCAGTGGTCTGGACTCTGCAAGGCTATTCCATACTCGATCCTGCAGGGCAAGGAAACATGCATCTCGAGGCAAGCGACTACTGGCGCATGAGTATGCTAGGTAGATCAACAGCTGCTCCAAAATCATGGGCGATCCTGCCCTGGTCCTTATCGCTCTCGGGCGAGAGACAAAAGTGATAAAGCCCAGGCGTCTTCGCCAACTTTCCTGGAAGAATAGCCGTTCCAATGATTTCCTTGCACTTCGAGTCGCCACGCTTGCTCGGCCTCCCCTTTCGAGCTCCTCTCGCCTCTTGGGAAGTGCTACACTTACAAGACTCAATGATACAGGGACTGTAACTCTCAAACCCGTTTCCCTGAATGTCCGTCACCTGACGCAATTTCACTGTGCATCTGCCCGTAGGCGAAAGCGAACGTAACGACGATCTCCACTACAGTGTGCAGAAAGGGGGACCTCGTACAAGTCCAAACGCAGTGAGACCTGCATCGCCTCACGACGCAGTGCAGACTCCATCGCTCCAAATGCAGGAAATTATCGAGACCCGAACAAAACGGTCAGACCGTGCCCGGCGTCATACCGCGACCCCATTGCCAGATTGCCGAGATCTTGTCCATTTCTGACGAATACGATATGCCAGATGGACAGGTGCTTGGTTGATCGGTCCTTCCGTGGTCCCTTCCGTTGTCCCTGCATGACGCATATGCGTCTGCAGAGCCAAGCGGAGCAAGGAGGGCCGTGCTACCTGCCCCATACACGGAAATGTTCGGTGTGGGGCGTGTGGCTTGAGACCCCGGACCACCGTTGCGGACGTGGGGACCGACCAAGCGGGGGTCTGGGCGTTCGAAACAACTTTCCCACTGAGGTTTCAAGCAGCGCAATGCTGCGTGTGCTGTTTCAGGGGCGCCATTGTCAACGTGGGATACTTGGCGGTGGTGGGGATGAGATACAGTATTCACAGCAAGTCTGAAGCCCATCAGCACCGGTGATGGAGTCGTCAGTGTTAAGATCAACGTCATGGTCAATGTCAAGGTCAATGGGTCAAGCCCAGAACATCGTCACTGCTGTCAGGCAACTTCTCTCGTCAAAGGTAGGATCCGCAACAGCTCGGTGGTTCAACGAGAAAGAATCCCAACCGATGCACGACTCTGACAGCTCGAGTCGTGCATCATCGCCGGCTCGATAGGAATGGTTTCTTTTGATCATTTATATCGCTCATTGGTTTACATAATACCTTTCTGGGTTGATGTGGTAAGAATTTTGAGTCGCTTCGCCAAATATTTCGGGATCAGCAAGTATCTCAGCACTTGGGCATCTGTCATGATAGGGAGATCCGCCTCGTATCGGGCAGGTCGTGATGCGCCATGTTTTCCGTGAAAATACAGGTATGCACCGTTCAAGAAATCCCCTCACCTCTGCACCTCCCAAGTCGATGCGACCTTATAAAAGCGAATCCAGCCGAGTGAAAACGCTGAGGCAAGCGGCTACGACCTGCGCCATCATCAGCTCAGTATCTCTAGAAGATGTCAGCGACGGCTAAAAATACCTCAAGTTGTAATTCTCTGTCCTTGTTCTTGTTGACCTCATCCGTAATCACTTGCCCTAAGTTTGCCCCTATCCCTTGGGCACCCCCCGTCCGTTTTCCGAATGGCCATTGCGAGTATTCCGCCAATAGCTCATCGACCTGCGCAAATGCTCTTTCTCTTGCCTCATGACCTAGAGTTGCCAGAGCATTCTCCAGCACATTTGCCGCATAGGCTGCGCACACCATCGCAATCGTTCTGATGTACCTGAACTCCATGTCTTCGGGGAGAAACTGGCTAGGTGGAAGGACGACCGTCCTGTTCGTCAATACATTGCGGACCCGCTTCCGAATCTCGTCCTTTGCGCCTCCATCTGCAACAGGGTGGGTGGCCATGTCGAAGAGGAGGAAATTTCGCTTTTCGGTACGCAGGATGCCTTTGTCTACAAGACCTTTGGCGAGACGCTCCCGTACCTGCTTTAGCTGGTAGCCGATTTTCATGAGATTCCATGTCTCCCCTAATCAAGACATCAGTATAGAAGCTTGACATGCTGGGCGTAGACCTGCTGGCCCTCACCACTCATCAGGTCTATCCACGAACTAACGCTCATCTTCTCACTCGACTTCATCATCTTCAACGCCTCATCCAGAAGTACTTCCCCAGTTAGATTGTCATCGATAACCTCAATGACCCTGTCTGCCAAGGGGAAGCGCCTTCTCGACGAATCCTTTTGCATGCTCACGCGACCTCTGAAAGCTAGCTCAATAACTATGCATCCTCGTAAAGCGTAGGAGATGTTGTCGTTCCAGAATGATAGATAGCCCTTAGACAGAGTCAATATCAGTCTCAGATCGTAGACAGCTACGAAATGCCAAGAATACCTGCTTATCCTTCAATCCCATCAGCAGAACCTCCTCCATGAGCGTCAATTTGGGCTGCTTGCTCCGTTCCTCACTCTCACTTATATCCCGTGGATCAAAAGCTATCTTATGTCCATTCTCTCCGCCTGTATAGGATGTCTCTGGTGCACGGTCGTTGTAAGCTTTGGGCGCTGGGGAATTGACGCGGCTTGATTCTTCTCCATCCTCAGCAGTAGCAGCGGAAGCTCCACCACCTCCTCCAGCGCCGCGGCGACGAGTTAAGCCGCCGCTTGACGCCATGAAGCTGTGGCCTCGACTTTAGGCAAAGTTCTACTGATGGTTTTGCGAACTGGTGACAGGCTTGCAGAAAGCAGGAAATGGAAGCATCCGTGTTCGTGTGACGTTGATTTTGACGGCGAGAGTCTTTGATCCCTAACCTAGGAATGGAGAGTCTTTTCACTTTGATGTTAATCAAGGCGCTGTTATGATCTTAGGTTGCATCTCAATCTTGCGTACTGGCTTGCGGTGTTGGATGTTCCTTTGCATAAAGCCAAGCCGTAGGGTACTACTATGTACAAGTTTCACAAGCTCGCTTACACTTGCCGCAGCGTTAGGTTCCAGCATTGGCGCCTACAGTTCTGTATCATATCTCGAATTTAGTACAGCGAAACAAGTCCAGACTATAAGATAGGACTAGTAGAGTATGTGTGTGTATGTAGACGCCAAATTCGAATATGACTAGGTTTTAGAATAGTACAGCTACCAGGGTTCTCGAAGAAGAATCCCTCAGAGTTTTGGTAGCATTCTTCGCATGCTCATCCATCTCCCGTCACCCGGGAATACTTGTTGGCTTCAGTGAGCTAGAGACAAGCATTAGTAGCTGTAAATGATCCACGACTTCCTCAAGAACTTACCATCTGGCTGGCCCAATATATAACTCACGGCTTTGTCAACTGCAAGAGAATCAGCACTTGCATAGTCACGCAAACTTCACTTTCCACTGAAAAAACATACTGCTCAGAATCCCGTCTGCCTCCTTGTCCGGGATCTCAATACTGAATTCCTGTGCCAATGTAAGATCGGGGAATCCTCTCCTTAGTTTGGGGCATGTAACCTCTTCAATAGCCATGACCACTTCCACCGTGTCCAAACTGTCCAGTCCTAGATCATTCGAAAAGTGTGACGTACTCGAAAGCTGATACTATGTTAGACATGCTATTGTACCCCAGAGCATTGCCAGCCGTACCTTCGTTGCATCTTTAACCTGAATTGCAATCACTTAGTCCATTTCTCCAGATCTCAAAGCCACAGCCTACCATACCTTATCAAAATTCTTCAATAGATCCATTATCCTACCTTCAACCTCTGGCTTCGACAGTCCTGCTGGTGCTGAGTAGTATCTGATTCCTGGGTATCGTGGAGCTGGAATAGACCGGGTGGATGTGACGGTGAAGCATGGAGCAATTGCTCGCGAGGCTGGAAGTTGTGTCCTTGTCACGGATCTTGAGGCGCATCGGACGGATTGTAAAAGAGCTGTACGGATCATCTTGAGTGTTCTGGTTTCGCGTTGTGGTCGTTGAAATGCTCTTGGTGACGAGCCCCGACTTCTAGCTTTGTCTTCGCATCAGTATTTAAGTTACACTAGCAACTATTAGCGTCATGTTCTGATTCCAGCCAATCACAGCTTCCTTATTGATTACCGCTCTCAATTCGCACTTTGCCACAGTATCGTCCTCTTTACATCTCACCATGGCTTCAGCACGCTCTCTCACGGCGCTCGCGCGCGCGCGTCCCACCTCAATCCCCCGCACCGTCTTCCTCGCCTCACACAAAAAAATGCCATCCGCCACCTTCGCCAGTACGTCACGCCTGGCCGCAACACCAGCCGGCCCACCACCCCAAGGTTTCCGGCTGCCACGAAAGGAGCGCTGGGACGAAGGCAAAGAGTCTTCTCTCGACAAAGCTGGCAAATACTTCCTCCTCACCGAGATGCTGCGAGGCATGTATGTTGTGCTCGAGCAGTTCTTTCGGCCGCCATATACCATCTATTATCCTTTTGAGAAGGGGCCAATCTCTCCAAGATTTCGTGGGGAGCATGCTTTGAGGCGGTATCCAACAGGGGAGGAGAGGTGCATTGCTTGCAAGTTGTGCGAGGCTATTTGCCCGGCAAGCGCCATCACGATCGAGGCCGAGGAGAGAGAGGATGGGAGTAGGAGGACTACCAGATACGATATCGATATGACAAAGTGCATTTACTGTGGATTTTGTCAGGAGAGCTGCCCGGTGGACGCAATTGTTGAGTGTAAGTCATTTCTCTTAGATCAAGGGCTCTTTGTGTACGGCCAATGACTGATTCGTCACGTCTATAGCTCCCAACGCAGAATACGCCACAGAGACGAGGGAGGAGTTGCTTTACAACAAAGAGAAGCTGTTGGCTAATGGGGACAAGTGGGAACCTGAGTTGGCTGCTGCTGCGAGGGCTGATGCTCCATACCGGTAACGCTTGAAATGAGGACGTTTGGAAATGGGAGGGGGGTTTTGAGGGCCGAGTTGTGCTGTACATAGAGGGCGTTTCAGCGTGTATCGGAAACGAAGCATTGCATTTGACTTCTGGGAGCATGGTCGAATACTTCCGCACTGTTGATATGAAGTGATTAAGTCTAAGTAACAGCCATAAGCAATTGCTGAAAAAGGTGACTGCCATTGGCTCTATTCATTGGGAAAGCCGTTTCGTAGATTTTCATACTTCGAGTCCGGATATGACAATGCGTTGTTGCTACTGTCAATCTTTCCGAGGGCATGAACCACCTTTGGTTCAATCAGCATTGCGGTCAGCATGATCTATCGCGTTCAGCAACTCACTGTCCCAATCAAGCTTTCCTCCCCTTTCTTATCCCCGCTACTTTCCCACCACATTGCTCCTCCCAGCTTCTCTTTCTTGATGAACTCTACCTTCCGTTTGGCAAGCTCAATTGTATCATAGCTCACCATCAACCGCTTCACAGTGTCATAGCTCCAGCTGGCTCCAATCTCTATGTCCATCATCTCCTTCGCCCCTTGTTGTGGCAGAGCTTTGAAGTCCCATACACCTTGCTCCCAGCTGCCCTCCCCAGTGCCAGAAAATGGCTGGCCTACCCCGTTGGTAGAAGCAAAAGCTCTGCCGTACAGAGGCATGCCTAGCACAATCTTTGAGGGGGAAACCCCTTGAGATTCATAGTACTCGATTGCTTTCGCCGTGGAAAAGGGTGTACTCGAAGGGTTAGAGCGGGATGGGTAGAGATTAGACTGGTGGCCGGATTTGGCATCCCAGGAGCCAGCATAGTCGTATGCCATGAGATTCCAGAAATCTAGATACGCATCCATGGCTTTGAGATGCATCTTCTCGTAATTTTGAGACCCTATCAAGTATTAAGATTGGAATACCCTAGGCTTCAGTTATAAGATGTACCTGCCGGACAAGCAATCGTGAGCAGCATTTTGCTGTGAGTGGTGCCACAAGTATCGAGAGCCTGGTAGTCATGAGTCTCAAGATCGTTCACAGAGGGACAAATCAGCTCACTGCTCTCGTCTCCCTAAGAAGATCGACCAAATTCAGAGCTTCTGGATCATCCTTCGGATATTCCCAGTCAATGTCCAATCCTGGGGCAGCCTCAGTACGCATTCAACGTTGAATCATCCCAGGGATCTACCATCGAGCCCCAAGTCCTTAACCATTTGCACAGCCGAACTTGCAAATCTCTCTCTGCCTGCTGGTGTCGAAGCTGGCTGTGCGAAGTTTGAAGAGTACGACCAACCCCCAATCGAAAGGAGAATTTTGAGATGGCGATGCTTCTTTTTTAATAAGAAAAGCTGCTTGATGCAGCCATATATATTTGTACCAGAATCATTCCACGAGTCGCCAGGGTAGTGCTGGCGGTCTTAAGAAACATAATACGAGCAGCTAGAATGATTTCCATAAACACACCTTGTCCGTGTCTGACCACGTATCTGTAAGATATCTTCACAATATTAGGTAAGTCTACGAGTATGAGATCAGGAGCTTACACTTCGCCACTTTCTGGTCGGACGTTGGCAAAAGCGTACAAGACGTGTGTAATCTTATCTGCTGGAAGATCTTGGGGTTGGTGATTTCTTCCATAGATAGCCCTCGAAGAGGTTTTAGTCCCTCGGAATTCTCTTCGCATTGTCAAGACTTACCAATTCACATAGTACACAACAGCCTTATATTCAGTGCTACTTCCCATGATCTCTGCGCTTGGATTGGCAGGGTTGCTTTGAGGCACAGGTGGACTTGTGAAGTTTGAGATGAAACGACTCGTCAAGAGAGCAAGCACCAAGGCGATCGAGAGACTGCAGCAAAAATAGAGACGATCCAGTGTGGCTCTCTGGGATGCTATCCCGCTCCAAGACCAATTGCAAGGTCACAGACTCGAAATACAAATTCATTTACGATTGTTTACGATGGATGAGCAGTGCAATGTTCCCAAAAATTCTGATTTCCTCGGCTTAAGATTTGCTAACGTTATGAGTAATGCAGGCATTGTCTTCACTTAGAATATAAACTAGGACTGCGAGAACCCCATAGTTCTCGATTCAGGTACTCTGGTTTATAGGTCATGACAGAAGTTTGATCATGTTGTCTTGACTGCATCACCCTACCGCCAATAAAGACACCAGAATCCTATACCGCATGAGAGAAGCCGCTATTGCAATCGCTAAGCTCTCACTCATGCTTCTCATCACGCTCTTCGAATTACCGTCTTCATGCTTCCTCTCTTGCTTATTCACACACTTCTTACTTCCTTTACCAATCCATTTCCTGCCTGTCCTCACTCAACATCTCAGACAATTTTGCGTGACCCTGAGGAGCATCAGATTGCTCCTTAGGCTTCCCGGAATTCTTGAGAGGGTGGTCGGCGCTCAGGTGCCTTTGAAAAGGTGCTGCACTGGCGCGATATTTTGGTCGGAGCTTTCACTCTTCAAGTGCATTCAGCCTAATCCAAAAGCATTCATTGGTAGCCTCAAAACCATTGAACGTTCTGAAAGCAGCATTGCCATTTTAGTATATGTTCTCTAGGCCTTGTAGCAGATCGGCACGTAAGACGGGATCCTGAAGGTCAACGAAACTTTCTTCGGTGTCGGGCCTGTGTGTGAATCGATCCTTGACGTAACTTTCGGCACTGTATAGTGTAAGAATTTCATATCGATGCTTTTGATTGATCTTCACTCATAAATTAATAGGTTGTTGGTCGTTCTCATCTGATCCTGCAGGACCGGTTCTCGATGTCTGCCAGAATTTTATTGGGAAAAAGTGAAAGTGCTCAGATTTATTCACTGCTAACAAAGGGAGAGGATGCGAGCAGTCAATTGGTGCAGCAGCGTTGAGCTTGGCTACAAGAAACAGGCGAAATTAGAAAAAAATACTGATAACGCAGTGAATTACTAAGCCGCGAGAATGTCAAACATCTGGTGGTGATAGGTAATGCATAGCAATCATGGCTGGCAATTGTGAAGGCCAATGAGATAGGAGATTCACAATGAAGTCGAGTAACGAAGAGATATCTAGCACATGGTATTGCCTTGCGCTCCTCGATTTTACATTTGACACTCGGTATTGCGTCCTCTGAAACCATTGTTCCGGAAGCCGTTCCAAGATTATTATGGAGACCACAAAGCAAATGAACTGACAGAACGGGACGATTGATAGGCGACGAGATGAGAAAAATAAGAACTCGAAAATCCACGATGACTTTGACCAACTGAACAATGAGATCGCTTCAGAAACCTCTCACGGCACATGAAAATGGGATGAAGATCTAAGTGAGATCAAAGAAGGGTGAATCGAAACGCCTTTCGTCTCATCCTGCTTGTGTACAAGCTTTCCTCGAACCTGGATCCAGGCTCGTAATGGCTGTCGGTTTCACATGATCATGCTCTAAAATCTGACGTCGTCGCATCGCTCCACCTATCCTACATATCACCTTGAATTAGAAATTGCAATCTAGCGAATCTTAAAGCAGAAAAGTGTAGCCAATGTAAGGGGAGGCGGCGTAGGTTTTGAGCTCCTGCAAGCCGAGTTTGAAGCGATGACGCTGGTCCACACTGTGATTGCATCAGTCCTTTCTCTTTTGTGAATGTCACAATGGGCAGATAATTTCTCTCATAGTCTCATTGCACCTGTTAAGGAACTGGCCCTCACAGTTCCACGAAATGTAAGAGGTCCTTGAGTTATATTCTGGCCTTTGAGAGGTTGAATTCAGGTGATATTGACACGGCGGAGGTTGACATTATGAACGTCAATCTCACTGGCAACGTGAATAGTGGCATGAGACCTTTGCATAAGGTTAGCTTAAGGATTTGAAATTTCGGTTGCTGCGTTTTGGATGAAGTCGTCGCGGACAGACCTGAGCCAATTTGGCAACGTGCAAGGTAGTGTAGCATGGCAAGACGATAGTGAGGCACAGAATATGGGCGCAAATCACGATGGCCCGATTGAAGAGCCCACAAAAACGGCACTGTTGCGTCGTTGGAGACTCGTAGACCGTCACTGGGGTTAGATAAATCCATCCTCACTTTGCTACAAATCTCGAGGGCCATCATCTTCCAGTTAGCGTATTCAAAATCGTTTCCAATGCTTGGCATGCGCACAATCGCACACCACACCCAAATTTGTACTGTAGAGTAGACAGCCAGCAAGATTCATCAATCAACATCTCGTCTTTATAGCTATATATATCTGATTATGACCCCCGGGCACTAAAAGAGATCTGATAGATGGAAGAACATGAATTTGAAAGTACGATTTGGGGTACTTTGGAAGGAGGAGCCGTGATAGGGCGAAATTTACGTGGGGCTGGGCTCAACATGACAAAATCTCTACAAAATCGATGAAGAGATCGAATAAACGTCGAATAAACTTCTACGCGANAGCTATACAAGAGTGGTTTCAAGGTACGTTTTAGGTGATAAATAGCTATGGTTTACTTAATGTTGGTTGATAAATCTTGCTGGCTGTCTACTCTACAATACAAATTTGGGTGTGGTGTGCGATTTCGCGCAACGCCAAGCATTGGAAACGATTTTGAATACGCTAAAGCCTTGTCAAGTCCAAATTAGCGCGATTCTCAGCCCTATCATTCACGCGTAAATTGGCTCTCGCTCGGTATTGACAAAAACAATATACCTCGCTCAATTGTGTGTAAAGAACTTTGTGCTGGCTCAATTGACTCTTGACCATTGGAACACTGGCGGACAACGCATTAAAGCTGTAACAAATTCCCTACAGTAGCTATGTCGTCGAGACCTGAGTTGAAGGTAATGTAGTCTGTAAATGCATCTTCGAATCGCAAGAGCTCACGTTTGACAGGTTGACGACGAGGTCGGGTTTATAAGCTTCTTCCGGAATCTCCCAGCCAAGGATATCGAGACCATTAGAATTTTCAAACGAGGCACCAGTGGAGGCGACTTCTACACAGCACATGGCGACGATGCGGCATTTATTGCAATGGCAGTGAGTGAGCTCCTTACAGTCCCCAGAGTGCTCCGCTGAGCTTCAGCAACAGGTTTACAAGACTACCTCCGTTCTCCGCCAACTAGGAAAGATAGACACCGGTTTGCCGTCTGTCACGATGACCATCACTGTTTACCGCAACTTCCTACGAGAAGCGCTCTTCCGATTGGGCAAGAGGGTAGAAATCTGGGAGACCACAGGAAAAATGCAGTGGAAGGTAAAAAAGCAGGCATCTCCAGGCAATCTTCAGGATGTCGAAGATGAACTTGGTGGGCAAGTGGACTCGGCACCCATAATTCTCGCACTCAGAGTCACCGCGAAGGCATCGGAAGCGAGAAATGTTGGGGTATGCTTCGCAGATGCCAGCGTACGGGAACTAGGAGTCAGCGAGTTCCTCGACAATGACCTGTACTCGAATCTCGAATCACTACTTATCCAACTCGGTGTCAAAGAGTGCCTAATTCAAAACGAAGGTCAGAAAAAAGATAGCGAGTTAGCGAAGATAAAAGCAATTGCGGAAAACTGCGGTATCGCTATTGCAGAGCGCTCTGGTGGCGATTTTGGTGCGAAAGATATAGAGCAGGATCTAACCCGGCTTTTACGAGATGAGCGCGCGGTAGGAATTTTGCCTCAAACGGACTTAAAGCTGGCTATGAGCTCCGCAGCTGCTCTGATCAAGTATCTTGGGCTCCTGTCGGATTCCTCAAACTTTGGGCAGTATCAGCTCTATCAGCACGACCTGTCACAATATATGAAGCTGGATGCGTCCGCGCTCAAGGCTCTCAACCTCATGCCAGGCCCACGGGATGGGTCAAAGAATATGAATCTATATGGTTTACTCAACCATTGCAAGACGCCTGTCGGAAGTCGGCTGCTTGCACAGTGGCTGAAACAGCCGTTGATGAGCCTGGATGAGATTGAACGACGTCAACAATTAGTGGAAGCTTTCGTGATGGATACAGAGTTGCGGCAAACAATCCAGGAAGAGCATCTGAAGTTCATCCCTGATCTATACAGACTGGCTAAAAGGTTCCAGAGAAAATTAGCAAGTCTAGAGGACGTCGTGAGGGCATACCAGCTTTCTATCCGGCTGCCTCCGCTCATTGGCACATTAGAAGGCATTATGGATGAGCAGTACAAAGACCCCTTAGACGCAGAATACACCGCAAAATTGATTGAGTACTCCAACAGCCTCCTCAAACTGCAGGAGATGGTGGAATCGACCGTCGACCTCGATGCTCTTGACAGGCATGAGTATATCATCAAGTCCGAGTTTGATGACAGCCTGCGAATTTTGAGTAGGAAGCTTGAGAAGGTCAAGTACAGCATGGACGTAGAGCACCGAAGAGTTAGCAATGACCTCGACCAGGAGATTGGGAAAAAGTTATTTCTTGAAAATCACAAGACGCACGGCCATTGCTTCAGACTGACGAGGACTGAAGCAGGCAGCATACGCAACAAAAGAGGATATCAAGAATGCTCAACGCAAAAGAACGGGGTCTATTTCACCACAAATGAGATGACCAAATTAAGACGCGAACACGATCAGCTTTCGGAAAACTACAACCGAACGCAGACCGGTCTCGTTAGCGAGGTTGTGGGCGTCACAGCGTCATACTGCCCTATCTTCGAGAAGTTGGCAGGTGTTCTCTCCCACCTTGATGTTATCGTCAGCTTTGCCCACGTTTCAGTCCATGCGCCAACATCCTACATACGACCAAAAATGCATCCAAGAGGCGAAGGCAACACCATCCTCAAAGAAGCTCGGCATCCGTGCATGGAGATGCAAGACGATGTTCAATTCATCACAAATGATGTCTCTTTAGTCCGAGGAAGCTCCGAATTCTTGATCATCACGGGTCCCAACATGGGGGGCAAATCGACATACATCCGTCAAATCGGTGTCATCGCCCTGATGGCACAAGTTGGCTGCTTTGTGCCTTGCTTGGAGGCTGAGCTCACCTTGTTTGATAGTATTCTCGCTCGTGTTGGTGCCAGTGATTCGCAGCTCAAAGGCGTCTCGACATTCATGGCTGAAATGCTGGAAACTGCCAACATACTGAAATCTGCCACTTCAGACTCCCTAATCATCATTGACGAGTTGGGACGCGGAACAAGCACATACGATGGCTTCGGCCTTGCGTGGGCCATCTCGGAGCACATCGTCAAGGAGATTGGATGTTTCGCTATGTTCGCCACACATTTTCATGAGCTAACGGCACTGGTGGATGAGTATCCTCAGGTGCAGAACTTGCACGTTGTAGCCCACATAGGCGACAAGACTGAGCAAGATCGAAGAGAAGTCACACTACTCTACAAAGTCGAAGAGGGCGTGTGCGATCAGAGCTTCGGAATCCATGTTGCTGAGCTCGTTAGATTCCCAGAAAAGGTCGTTAATATGGCCAAGCGGAAGGCGGATGAGCTGGAGGACTTCTCAACCAAGCACGAGGCCTCGCACATTAAACACTCTAAACAGGATGTGGAAGAAGGCAGCGCAATGTTAAAAGAGATGCTGGTGCAATGGAAGCAGGAGACGCAGGGGAAGGGTATGAGTACCGAGGACCAGGTGGGCAAGATGAAAGAACTGGTCATGGGCAATCAAAAATTGCTTGAGAACCCTTTCTTCCAGTCGGTCAAAGCATTATAATCTTATAACAGTTAAGTCAAAGCATTCTAGCGGTGGCGTGGCATACGTTTTCTTGTAAGCCTCATCGATCTGTGAGATTGCTTGTACTGGACACAGATACCGTGATGTCGAAATTCTTGTCCATGCGTCATTGTCCTCTCGCACGTGAGACTTGCTTCACAAGTTATTTCTTCCTTTTCATTTCTTCGGCAGTCTCGGGAGGAATTCGCGGTCGCCAGGGGTGAAACACAGGGAACTGACGCCTGGGCGGTACAGAAAATTTCGTCTCGGTTACTCTCCTCCACCTCATTGGTATTTTGAATTTATTGCAGCTGCGGGCGGTGTTACTGGCCAACTGTTCCGATCTGGCATGAAACTGCCTCAACATAAAGGCGTACATGTGGTGATGGCCGCCATGATCTTTCATCTTCTTCCTGATAAAACCTTTTCTCCCTGCCGGACCCTACAAGCAGGACTTCCAACAACCATCTCTGACCGGCCACCATGATCAGTCTAAATGCTCCTCATGGAAAAATATACACGATACTTTCCGAAGAATGGATCAACTTCCTCTGGTCTTTCGAACCCTTATTCATACCCTCAGTGTTCCGTGAGCACCTCGTCCTCGTTCTCGGTTGGACGACTGGACGACAAGGCTATGTCAGCATCGTATTGGTTAGTACCGCTACCCCGAGTACCATGGCCACATTCTAACAGTCAGCAGGTTACCCCCAATGTCCCCGACGAAGCCAATCAGGAGAATTACCTTCGAATCAAGGCCCCACGCCGTAGCATTATTGCCAGCGAGAGCACGGTCACGCTGCGAAAGAACAAGACATTTTCTGCGCTTGTGGAAAATTCATATGTTAGGCTCGACTGGGTTTGGGAGGTACCATTTGCAATCCTGTCAGCGGTACCAAAATCAGGAATGCAGTTGATGCTTAGAGCGGCGTCGATGGAGAAGATTATGAGCTTTTATTCGGAATGGGGATGGGATCAAGCGTGGGGACAGACGTATCTGTCTCCTCCAGAATACCTACAAGGGGCAAGATGTTATGACGACCAAACCGCTCTAGGAGGAGCAGCTGGTTGCTCTCCCATGACGGTTTTGGACGGGTTAGCATCTTCGGGGGTTGTGGAGCAGAAAGGAGATGCCAAGCATAGGCCACTTGGAGAGTCAGACAGTCCCGGAAGCTGGGACTCGGCCAACAGGGGAGAGGGTGAAGAAGACAGACGTTCGGAAGAAGGTACTCTTTCGGGTCGACAGGAAATGGTCTATGCAGGGAAAGCTCATTGTGCAGCGCTGGCCAAATTGCTTCAAGAAGCTCAGTGATGTTCTTGTAGAAGACACTTCTGATAAGCCGGGCTCTCTTCTTTTGCAGTCAGCACCTCAGACCATTTCTCAGCGGGTTTGTTTGATGCAATTTTCTTCCATAGATCAATTGACCGTGCTCACGCTTGGGAATGCCCCACTTTCCGGCCAACAAATGAGCGTTTGCGGTACATGCAGAATCGCTTCATATCGTTACCGTGCCAGCGTTAGAGTACTGTCACCTCGCCGCTGAACGTCACCCCCAAAAATGCCCTCTAGCACATGAATGAGAAAGCAACATGGCCTTCAGAGATAGTACTCATACCATCGTAACAGCACTGCATGCACAACGAAGACTAGGAAAATTCCTACAGGCAAAACACGCGACCGATGGCCAGCAAAGGTTTACCGAGCTGCCGAGGTCGGCACCAAAAGCCCTGGACAGGGCTAGTGCAAGCCCCTAGACCTAAAGTACTCGTAGCTTACATATTTCCGGAAGATAGCCCCGTAGTAAAGGACCTTCCGGGGCCGGATAGCTTGAACTCTAGCGGTGTCTACGGGTATCGGACTCCCTAAATTAGACCTAACAATAGCCGAGACCCCTTTAACTAGGTGCAATCCCGATATAACATCTCGCTAAAAGGGTCTCATCCTAATAAGACTAGACTCTTAAAAACGTACGGAGAATAAGTCTAAACTGGAGAGTATTAGTATTTTGGAGGGATGAAACCTATACGAGTCCCCGAGTTAGGGGGCATTTCCGTTCGATAGCACGCCAAGAGAACAAGAGAACAAGAGAACAAGAGAACAAGAGAACAAGAGAACAAGAGAACAAGAGAACAAGAGAACCCTTGGTGTCCAGGACTTTTGGTGCGGACCTCTGTACCACATGGTTCTGGTGCTGGGAAGCGTAAAGTACCACCCCGTTTATATAAGAATAGCAGCCTCAGGATCCAAATCTCAACATCTTCATGCCTTCGCACACACTTGATACAGATAACGTTGAGCGTCAATCCAAACGTGGATTGGAGCGGCTACCTCCCCATTTTTCCATCAGTGAAGAGCCAGCGAACGGGAATCCAGCTTCATCTACGCAGCTCTTTTGAACAACGGACGGAGTCGGTTCTGAGGTCGTATATTTGCATAAATACGGAGTATACCGCTCCTCTCAATGGTTCCAAGAGAGTACCAAAAGGGCTGCAATTTGAGCCTCAAAACAAGTCTCTCCAAGACATTGAATGTTGCGTTCATGAACAACCAATTCAGGCTGCTTTGGAGTAGCGTCGAACGAACGTGCAAACTCAGATAGAGATGATGGAGCAGGCCCGGGAAGAAAGTCCGGCGTTCTGATGACGCAGCTGATGAATATCCAGCTTTCGAATCCCTAGAATGTTGTCGACACATGGGGTTGCCCCATACTCTGATGCCGGACAGAGAACAAACTTTGAAGAGGTTCCATCGGAGAGGTTTCTTGCATTAGGACTGCGCTCGTTTCTTAAATTGATTGGAGCTGCTTCGTCTTTCTTTTGGAAATATATGTGTTCATTTAACCCTTGTATCAAGCGTCTGACCAGTCTGATCAGTCGATCAATATTTCAAAAGAATAATGTCCAGTAAAGACATATAAGGCTTCCGTCACGGCAAGTGATGTAGTCATTATATCACCGTCACTCTTTGTAACAAGTGACGCAAACACTGCATATCCAATTCCGGATTAACACAGTCACCGAAATGTCAACACTTGTCACCCCATTAGGCTCAAACCAACATCATTTAACACTGCATGGCACCAAGAACATCACAGCCTCACTCAATCAGCTATGGCGCGTATTTGGTTTGCTGGCTATCATCCTGGCCAAAAGGTTCCGCCATCCAAGGTCAATGCCTTCACAAAGGGCGACGCAGCTCAATCTGAAAAGCGCATGTCATCAAAGAATACAGGTGAGGTCAACGCCGAGCATAAGACGGTACCAACTAAAGCCGTTCACGTAGACACTAAGTCGGATGGATCTGTTACTTGCGAGACACCAGGCTCGTCGGCGCAGAAGGAGCTAGATACCGAGCCAACGGAGGAGGTTGTTGATGCATCTGTCAAAATAGCAAAGTTCATACAACAATACAAGCCAAAGGAGCCACAAGCGGTGATTAAGTCTAAGGAGCCGACCACCTCGAAAACAGCAGGAATGATGGATACATTCGATACTCCCTCATCAGCACCGCGCAGGGCACCAACAGCTCAAATGGTACCATTGCTCCCAAATGCGGCAGTCACCAGCGCACTGGCTGCAACAGCCACTCGGGAGACATCGACAGCCTCCCTCCTCGGTTCAAGTCCGACTGCAACGAGTATATCAAGTTCGCAAGCATTCTTTCCCACAACAGCTCCAACAATACTATCATCATCACCAATTCTTCTTTCCTCCACAGCAGTCCCATCGAAGAAATGCGTGCCGAAAACATCCACGCCAAGAACACCTCAAATCACACTAACGCCAGCACCGCCAACTACAGCAAGCGCGTTCAAAGATGGTGCACTCGCAGCCCGCGTCCAGAACGTGAGGCTCCTCACTCCGGTGAAGCAACAGGCAACCGGCATCAAAAAGCGGCCATACGTCAAGAAGCCTTCTCCGCTCAAATCAGCATTGACACCAGAGTCCATCCGTGAAGGAGACAAGCGCGGACGCGGTCGCCCACGCACTGGGGCTGAGAAGCAACCCCTTCAGCCCAGTAAAAAACCTTCGTCTGAGGAGCCACGTCTCCCGAAAACCAGCCAAGATCGACCGCCTATCCAACCTCGAGCCGGTTTTCCCAATCTGTTTAACGACTCATCCCTGTCCGCACCTTCAGCGTTTCCCACACAACAAAACCAAGCCGTCACCCTCAATACCAGTAGCAGCTTGAACTTTTGCTCCGAAGAGCCACGCCTATGGCCCGTACGTGGCGATCACGTTGCCTCGCTCCTCCGCTTCAACTCGAAGCCCGAAACGATACATTCCGCGCCCATCAAACGCTGCGCCAACCACGCCGCCCACCAGGACCCGCAAAATCCCCTCGGTCACGGCGTCTGCACAACCTGCCGCCACAATGCCCGTCGCCACATCAGAGCTACGAGGCCACAGCTGGTCGGTTCGGCGTGGTGGCCGCTATGCAAGACCTGCGGCGACAACGCCATGGTACAAGTTGACCCCAGTAAGAAGGGGTGTTCTTGTTGCACTAGTTGGCACTGCTTTGAATGCCAGATGGATGAGGTGGATAGGCGGGATATGAAGAACGGCGTGGAGGGTGAGTTTAGGAGGAGGACTATTATTGGGGAGGGAATGGATGGGAATGTCAAGACTGTGATGATGGGCTGGTTATGTTCTTGTGGAGGGGAGATCGGACCGGATGCAACGTTATTGAAATGTATTGGCTGTGATGGGTTGCGTGTTGGCAAACTGGATCCGCAAGAAACAGCTGTCCGAGAAATGGTTTTGACGAAGACGGCATTAGCATGGACATGAGGGGGTTTCGCGGTTGGATAAATTAATGGAGGTTGGATTCCAACTCGACATGGAATGCGGTTCTATGTGCGCTAGATCCTGTCACAACGCCGTTGTTCTTGGCCAGGACCTACGGCGCTCAGCAAGACAATATTGTAGAGACTGTGCGTCTACTCAGCGACATTATTAGCGCTAGAATATCTTACCTCACTGTACATTCACTGAATGCAAGGGGTCGAACTAGATTAGTCTCTAGATGAACAATAATCTTCAAGCAAGCACATGGGGCCATACACTGAACTTTGCCCAACAGCTAGACCATTGGAATTCTACATGCACTTTGGTATTGACATGGCCTCAAGGACGACGAACCCGTTGCACAGATATACCATTTGGCAGTTTGGCAAAGCCATTACTAATTGGTGGAGTCTGCTCTGTGAGCCGATTCCATGCTTCGAGAATAGACGCACGTTGCTGTGGCAGCATGCTGTATTGAAGGCTGTAGAGACTCTTCCTATGAATCGGCGGTAGGAATTGACCAGTAATCAGGCATAATAAAACGCTAGGCGAAAAATAGTGCTTGTGGATACGGTGTCCGAGCTGGAAGTACTGATCGAACATGGCTCGCAAAGAAAGAGGTACAGACTATACGGCCTATTAGTGGTCGCTCGTGGATTCCTGGGAATGATTCCTACTTTGAGTATTATATACGATGTTGGAGGGGCATCATTTGGGTCGTTGAAGTATGAAGTAACAGATGGGGTATCTCGGAGCTCGAAAAAAATACCACCTACGATATGTTAAGCTAATTTAGACCTGCAGACATGAAATACTGACCAGGAAGACGCCTCGAATCCTTCACTCGAAGCATTAATGCAAAGAGAGGAAAATGGTTCAGGCAAGCCAGCGACGTGTCTAAGGCCGCCTTGAGAAATATTATGGCCATCCTTGCGGAGGTGAACGTAAGGTAAAAGACTGCCACCGTTGGCAGCAAGAAGAATAACAAAGTGAACAATATCGTTCCTAAAAGTAATTGGTCTAGGTCGTAGTCGCATGAGTCAATTCGATTTCGTAGCACATTGTGCTTTTTGCCCCTAAAGAGGTGGAAAAGAGACATTATGATGGTGAGCTGCCAGTGGAATATGCGAGCTGATGCGGTGTAGAAACAGTAGATGTGGACAGTCAATAGTGACAACAGATCGGAAAACATGGAGATGGGCATGGTGGCTCCAGCGAAGCTTGAGAAGCCGATGAAGTAGATGACATGAGGCAATAAAGGTTGCAACCCAATCACACATTCTGTTTTGATCAGCATCCAAGACGAGCATAGGAAAGGGACCGACTCGACTTACCTTTCCAGAGGTCAATGACCCAGAGGAACAGGTCACCAAGAAAGACGGCTAGCTCAGTGTTCAATTTCAGACCTGCAGGCCAATCCGTGAGCCATGAGATCATTTCTCTCAAGCCTTCCACCGTCCAACCCATGAGGACAGTATTGATTTGCCAAGCGACCCACGCAGCGTTGTCGATGATATAGGAACCTAAGGCGATTCCTATAATGACATCGTTTGCTACAAGCCAGAGGCTGTTGAAGAACCGGATGTAGTCTGGATGCCTATCTGTAACACTTTCCCAATCGTCCTTCCTTTTGCGTAAAGTCAGATATTGCATTGGCCAATAGCAGAATTGCTGCAGTCGTATATCTACCTGCTGTGCTGTAGCAGATATATCTTTCAATGCTGCCCTATCAGGTCGAGGTCTCCACTCAAGCACACGTAGTATAACCTCTGCAATTGTCCGATGAAATATGAGTGCCATCACAAAAGATCTGGTCAGAAGAGGCCACACCCAGACGGTGACCACATTCCATACAACATCAATGATGTAGTCCCGGATAGTAGTCGCTGATTCTACGACTTTCTCGCTCACACTCAAGCTCCTCTTCGGCCGTGTCCTCAGGAGGTATGTATTCCTTGCCAGAAGGGCTGCCATTTCAGAGGAGCAATTAATCTGGGCCAAAACCGTCGGTAGCATGACCTCTTTTTGCGATGGCGAATGCCTAATCACAGTGTGCAGCTGAAGCTTTTTCACCAATCGTGCTCTATTGGTACTCTCAATCTCATCCTCCGCACCACTGTTGCCCAGATTTTGCGGCGCACCGGCAGCAGTTCGTAGGGCTTTGTCTCCTAGTACAAGCGATATAGGACTCAAGGACATATACTGCATTTGACGTGGAGATGGACGGTCGAATATAATGATCTGGACACTGACGTTGCACGTTCTAGGACAGAATACACTGGGGAACGGACTAGGTGCTTCAGTGTACGCCAAGAGGTGATTGGGGTCGAAGCTGCCAGTCGGAATTGTTGGATTCACAGTTCCCAGGACATGCAGCGAGCTGTTCCCGCACAAATCGTATATCTGCCGCATAGGGTGTGGGCTATTCCTCAAAAGAGTGCCTACTCGAAGAGCGCTTTCAACCTTCCGAGCCTGCGCTGCATTAGGGAGTTTCGAGTTGTAGAGTTCTGCAGCGGCCTCACCTCCACATCCTGTAGGATGGCAACAACGAAGACATCCAAAGGAGAGTTTCGCCACCCTATTATAGTCCCTTGGCTCTTATTTCTGGGAATATCCGACGGCCAGAAGATCCTGAGCAGTCCGTTTGCCGGGACCATAGTATCATTGTGGTTGAAATCAGAAGGATCCTCGACGCCTTAGCTGCTCTCGTGCGGAGATACCGTCAATGGCAGAACGGGGGTGCTTGATGTATAAGTCAGTAAGATTTACAGGTCTTCAGAAAGATGAACTGATACTCACATCGTTTGTCTCGCGTGCCGCAAGGCGTTCAATGGGCAAGATGAGCAGGAAGAAGACTAGTGAGAGAAGAGCGAATCCTCCGGCCGCTCGACTCTGCGAGATGTTAGAAGGAGACATGGGTACCCGCAAGACTATATCAAGCTCCCCGAACTTACCACGACACCATGATCAGCTGCGAATATTGCTAATTCGTAAAGTCTTGTTACTAGATCCCAGCGCGCGGTAATGTAACCAGCAACGAAGATGCCAAGGGTGAGAATGGAGAAAGGGTGCATTAATCAGCTCCTACCATACGTGCAACTCCAACAGCAGGCCTGATTTAAAAGGCAAGGCAATTCAGGAGCACACGCCGCGAGACTGCTGCTAATAATGACGGTGAAGCTGCCACGAGTCCGCGAGTCGGCTGCCTGAATTTAGCGTCTGCATAACTCTTGCCTACGTGGAACAAATACCCGACACGCCAATTATTTGAGCCTCTACTTATCCCTACTCTGCTCGTAACGTGCTGGAGAAACTCTTGTCCTACGACTCCCTACTCCATAAACTCAGTCAGATTGTCCGATGGACTTCGTTTTGGACCCTAGAACAAATCTCTGGGCGTGGCCAAGGTTGAAATTTCGAGGTCTTTCTTCGCCATGATACGGGCACTACTGAGCCCTAGAGTTGGCCCTATCTCAGGCGCTGAAAGGGAGCCGGACAGGTCGAAGCCTTCTTTTAAGCGCGTTGTCTAGGCAGTGCCTCCCTCGGCAGCGTCTGCCAATACCAATATACTTTACTAAACATAGAACTTGCTTGGAGACAACATATAGAGACCTTCTAAACATCCACTACGTTCTCGACCTTGATCTGGCTTTCCCATGTGCCGTTCTTTCCAGAATTGTCGCCATGTCTGGACCCTTGCGTCGCTGTAGCTTCTCCAAGAAAAGTACCCTCTCCCACAAGCCCAAGTTGATTGTATCGCTTGTGGCCGCTCGGATAGGGACCCATTTCATGGTCGCCGCGAGGCTTGGAGTTTTGCAGAGGTCTACGGCTGTTGAATATTGAAGTGAAGCGGGAGTGTATAAACGCAGTGACGACAGCCAAACGAGTAAACAATGGTCGATACGTGGGAAGGCTGGCGCACACGATTGCTGTACCGAGGTGGATATTTGTCCACAGTTCGCCCTGAGTAAAACGGACTGAGACGATGTCAATCAGGGCACCAGAGTACCCGGGAGAGGTGATGGACTTGATGGACTTACTACTCCCAGAGTGAGGCACATAGACAAGGGCAATACGCACGATGCCGGTGATGACGACACTGGTGAATCAGCGTCTTGCTCTGATTTAGTCTGACACAGGCTGACAAGACTTACAATGAACCGAGCAGGAAGATGAAACAGAGACTTATCCGGCGCTGAGAGGATAGCCGCAGGCCAAGGACCATCTTAATGGGCAGCGCCAGGATCACAGTATCGAGGATAATATCTATTATTGAAATGCCAATAAACCATTCGTCGAAATTGTAGCAATGGCCTTCCCGTTGAGGATCCCAGGACTTCTGGATAGGCATGCAAGTTACAAGGAAGACGATTGTGTTAGCGATCCACCAGATGATGCATGCAATACCAACGACAAGCGATAGTTGCCGGAAAGACGGGACTGCGAAGATGCGTCGGTAGAGATACAGGATACTGAGCCTGGTGGTCACTACAGTCAACGCGTAGAGTGGATCCAGCGTATAGAGCGACTGTCCTTTTTGAGTATTGCAAGCCTCCCTGGTGCAAGATTGGAGCATACCTTGATGTAGGCCTTGAGTGCCGCAAAACTGGTTTCGATTACGATTTCCGTTTTGTCCGCTCCTCCGCCTACCGAAAATATGCCTGCGATCCATGTCAAACTTGCTTGATCGGTTGGAACGCTTTCCACACACCCCAAAACTCGACGCCCATCCTCGCGAACAGCGAGAGGAGACTGACTATGGCCCACGAGTCGTCCGCCGCCCATCTTCCCTTGGTGTAGACTTTGGTGAGAAGGCGTAGGGCGACCGCTACCGTCGCTAGAACTGTAAAGGCAACACCAGACCCCAGCGACCTCTTTCCATCTTCGCTGAGAGGTACCATCACGTAAGGACACGGAACTTTTTGCAACGGGATTGAAAGGAGCCTGATATGTTCCTCACAACCTCAGAAGGTTATGATTTACTTATTTTCTTCTACACGACGAAATAGGGAGGTTGATAGACCAGATGTGAACAGCGACTTCGATTTCCATTGCACGTAGAGTCTCGTATCTTACGCTTACAGTGCGGCAGTATTTCCCATGTGTCCGTGAACTGGTTCGATGACGGTATGACCACTAGGAGCGGAATCTTCATGCTGACTGTATGTTGCAGTGAGGCTGAGGCCGAATCGTGCATCTGTCAGCGAGATAAGGACACCTGCAGCTCCAGTGCTGAAATACCTCGTGCATGTTGCATAGAGTCCTTCCTCCATTTCAAAAGTCATATTTAGTATTTTGGAAAATTTATGTATGTAGACTACAACTTGTCGAAGAATCGTAGTCGACTATGACTTATAAGGTGAATCTTGGAGCGGCTAGCCATGGCAACTACCTTAGGCTCCAGGCAAAGGCGAGAGCGGCCTTCGTCAATCTAGGAATGATGACTGCAGAGAAGCCTTACGGAGGTATTCGAATCCTTCGGCAATTCCCCTCTCAGCCCTCCGCTCTCTGGAAATGGACGCACCAGACTGGATGCATACAGGTCTTTGACATATCATCCAATAGTACGATTCACCTTCTCTGCCTTTCTTATATAGATAGTCGACAGTCGACATCCACAACAGCTCTAAAGGCTAACGTTTCTGGGCCAACATTCCGGTTTTTTCTTTTTGTTATGTTTTATATTTCTTTTCTTTAGCCTAGGGTTGAAACAGGCTGTAGATTCTTCGCACCGCTCAAAAGGCTTGCTTATACATGATGTTGAAAGACCTAGTTACTGCATACTTGCGTTTGACCTTTCTCGGACGATGCTATGGCTTGAATCTCAGTCCAGAAACCGCGACGAACCCGGGGTACATGCTATAAGCGAAAGAGTCGAAGGACTTTGAAAAGCCGTTGCCGCACCAACGCAAACATCCAGCTGATCAAGCTGATCAAGAAAGTCGGGCTCATGACACCAGATTGACAATAATTACCCAAAACCATCGACGGCAATCTCGTCCTCTCTGCATACTCCAACACTTCTCTGTCCCAATCTGGCATCGATATCTCTCCTTGAAACACTTTCTGCAACAGCAAGCAATTCATGGCACCGTGGCTGAAGCTCATTCCTGTATGTGGTCGCATCAGAGTAAGAGCTTCTCCAACCAAGAGCAGCCGACCGTCGAAGAAAGATGCCCGCGGAGATACACAGTCGCGAACCGTCGAAATGAAAGGCTCGGCAGTATGATTGATCAGCTCCAGAAACGACGGCTCTACGACTTCAGCGGCGCGAGCCTTCAGCCTTGCCCACACTTCTGGCCGCATTTTGCCAACAGGAAGTGTGTTTCGATGTCTGTGGCCGTCGATGTCTGTCATATTCTCCTCGAGCTCCTGGGAACCCTCAGGGCAGTTGGAATACCAGACCCAATTTAGCATACGTTCGCCAGTTTTGAGACTGCCATTTTCCCCGGGCATGACATAGCTTTCACCAATCAGATGATGGATCTGTTCACTGGAAGGATGACTTACCCAATAGTATATCCTCGCTTCATTGGATATGCAGTAAACCGTCTTTCGATCAGCTTCACTGTGCTCTCGGAGACATCTCTCTCAGGCACCGTCCCTCGCCAGACGATATAGCCTGCGTATTTATGCTTGAGAGCAGGCAAGAGCTTCTGACGAATGCTCGAATTTGCGCCATCTGCGACAATGACCACATCTGCATCGATGGACCCGCCCCCACCATTGATGAGGTCATCAAATTCCACCGTGACACGATTGTTCGCATAGGATACGTTCGTGGCTTTCTTGCCCAAATCGTGGATTGCATCCCCTTCTGCGTCCGTTGCCATCGGTGGTTCTGGGCAAAAGTCACTCTTCAAGCCATCGAAATTGGCTCTTAATCGATAATACAAGACGTTCCAACCTGTCAAATTCATAGGCGTGTTGATAAGACGTTTGACATTCGCCTTGTTATCAATGATCTGAAAACCTGGGCAAGGGAGTGCATATGGTTGTGGGTAAAGGTCATGCTTTGAAAGGAATTCATGCCCTGGGGGACCTGTAGTCATGCCAGCTGCGTGATCCGTACGCAACGATGCTAGATTTTGCTCGAGGATGCGGACATTATGACCAAGGCGTTTGATCATAGTGCCGTGCATCAAGCCTGCGAGAGAACCACCAATCTATGGTCAATTTACATTAGTACATAGAGCTGCAAGGGTATGGCACGAGGGCGCATACGATTATGACGCTCAAGGGTTTGTCGCCCTGGGCGGCAGACTCCCACCCTGTAGAGCTCATCTTAAATAGTCTTATCTTCAAAGCACGAGACTATCTGTTAGGCTAGCTTGTACAATAGAAAGCAATGTAAGATTAGCACAGACATCTCTGTACGGTCTTAATAGCAGGACGAATTCTATGGAGGAAGGGAAGAAGTAGTTTCGGGGAACCTGCTTCAATATCCACGCACAATTACGTAGGCCGAAAACGCATTGTACATGTTACTTGCGGAGATTTTGACTCGAATGGTGCAGTCAGGATCGGCAAAACGAGCGTTGCCGAAGGCCAAGCACTGAAAAGCAGAAACATGACCCAATATCTCTAGAAGCCATCAGCAATCGCTCTCATTCATTTCGCCATCCTAAGATTTGGGAGAACCTGATCTCTGTAGCCCGCTGCAACCTCGACGAGCTGACCGAAATCGTCGCGTTGAATGAAATATGAAATATGAAATATTGACCGTGGGCAGGAATAGCGTCGTCAAGGCGCTGCAGGTCTTGAACGTGAAATTTCACAGCCCATTCATCATACTTGGTACGTTTGATATGATCCAGTCTGCATTCGAAATCAATTCCTTTTTGAGGCCTTCCATCCCAATGGTGGGGCTGGAGTACTCGGAGAGAAGGAGGAAAAAGACTGCCATAGACGGAATCGTCGCGAGAACCTCTTTCACCATTGAAATTTGAGTGCAGCCCGCCGGGTAGGTCTTGGAGAGATTTGATGGAAACTTCCTTTGCAGAGTTAAAAGGCACGCTGGCCGCTTGTAACATGACGAAGAGATTGAATAAGGCCCCCCCAAAAGAAGTATCCTGGCGCGACTTCTGGAGCAAAATACTCGACAACCACATTATCTTGATCGTGAGCATTTGCAACAAGCTTGATGCAAATAACGTGGTAGAGTAATGATTAGTAACAAGCACCAGGACTTGAATCCTCGCAAGATTTGGATCTTTCTTCATCTTGAGATCTGTCGTTTTAGCATCTCGCTCTTATGCTATGATTATACATATATGAATGAGACGAGACGCCGAGTCTACATACAAAAATAAGGCGCTCCATGATGGCCGTTGACCATTGCCCTTGCTCCATGAAAATGCTCAAGATTATACTCCTCGCTAGTGGGTACTTTCTCTTCTCACGGTCTCACACCAATGTCTACATTGAACTTCCACACCCCTGCAGGATATAAGTTCGAGTTCGACCGTCCACTGGGAAAGCTACTCACCAGCTTTGAGGTTCTCGGCTGTGTCTTCCAGTAAGATGACTCTCCTCCTGTTGCAGTATGACGTCTTGTCCATCATGTCCACCTTTAAAGCTGCCAATTCAGTGGTTGGCTTTTCGAACATCTCACTGAGCCCCTCGACAGCCAACTCAAGATCTTTCTGATTGTCTTCGAAAATCTCGGTCAAGTTGTTTCGTTGAAGATAATATGCAAACGCGTACGTCCACTTGAGAGTCTGCCGGCACTGCTGAAGTGCTTGCGATGCCGTGTCTAAGAATTGGACCTCAATCCATGACATGCCAGAGGCCGTCTGCAAATTCATCATTTTCTTTTCGGTCTTCAGGTAGAGATCCTTATCGAGCTTCGCTGACTGCTCGTGATTGGCGTAGCGGTTGTAGTAATGTAAGTATCTTTCGAGAGACTGTCTCGATTTGGCTTGGGCATCACGTCCATCGGAGCCCGACTTCTCCTCGAAACGGTTGCAGTTGTACCAGCTCGTGCCATGCTCCGACCACAATCCCATGCACATCCAGCAAAACTCGTGTTTGCATTTTCGGCATGTCATGTGATTACAACCGCCATTCTTCTCGATTGTTGAGGAGCATTTGGGGCACTCTTTAGTGTTTGCTGAGATCCAATTCGCTGTTTCCGAATCGTCTTCGCATTTCTTGATCCATTGCTTGACCAGTGAGCATGGTGCTGGTTGATGGTCGCTCAGGGTGCAGCCAAAGCAGAAGCGATGTTTGCATGAGCATGCGACAGTAGGGACAATTCGGCTGAGATCTTTTTTCTTAATGCCACATTCGATGGCATACTCGCAATTGGGCGCCGGGCACCACTTCAGGTTCTCTTTGTCGTCAACGTAAGTACGGGTGAGAAGCACTTGGTATCTGCATGTCCGTTAGCGATATCCTTCATCGAAATATCGAAGTTCAGATCCATATACCTTGACTTGAGCTCTGCTGCAACAAGTAAGTCGAGCGACTTCGCGTCGACAATCCGATGGCAGCCGCGGGTGGGACACTGTATCCTTGCCGCCTCGCCTTCGTCTTTGATCTTCTGAGCGAGATACTGCCTGTAGCAATCGGTGCAATAGCGATGGCCACATTTTAGCGAGTAGGTCTCCATGCCAGGAGTGTCTTCGCAGCAAATCTCACACGTAAAACCTTTGATCACCTTGGTCGTTGGCGTTTGAGCAGCGTCCGGCCCTAGCCCGGCTGTCTCTAGAATGACATCAGGTCTTTCCATGTACGCCTCGACCAGTCGCTCTTTATTCCATCGGAGGTGGCGTAGAAGAATAGCCGAAGCTTCTGACGGTTGTCCCAGGATGGCGGATACTTCGTCAATTTGCTGGTCTTGATGCAATTGTATGTCCGCTGGCGAGAAGACTTTATAGTCAACCTCGTAGGACTTTTTTGTTGGCTTGAGATCTTTGTCTTGTGAGAAGCCCACATCGGGCTCTTCCTCGTCATCGAACTCTGGTGTCGCGGTCACATGGTCAGCGTGAGCAACGAGAGCATGAAGCGACACGTACCATCTCCCAGACTTCCGTCGTCACTCTCTTGAGCACCTCCAAAATTATCTTCGTCTTGGCTTGATAGCCCGCTCATAAACTCATCGTCAGAATCCATGGTGGTCAATGGCGGGGTGTTGAGTGGTGCCCTGGACGAGGCGGTGGTGGAATTCTTAGTGAGGTCCCTGCCAACGTCGGTTGGCTTGAGGAGTTTATTGGCTTGGTCAGCTGTGTAAGATGCTTTCCTCTTTCGTGTTAGAGGAGACGTGGTGGAGGAGAGGGAGAAGCTCGGTGCTGGATCTCGCGGATGACGAGACCAATGCACGAGCTTCGAGGGAGAGGAGGACAAGTCCGGGGCACTCTTTTGGAGTCAGGGAGACGAGAGGAAGCATAAATCCAGTTGTCGATAGGTTGAAGTTGAACGGTCAATCTGTTAGTCGTATATATCGGTCATAACCGCTCAAACATCAGGCAGCTGAATCAATGAATCAAGAATCAAGAATCAAGACGCTTCGAGGGGTGAGGATCAAGATTAGTCACCCGCCGACTCTCCACACTAAGGTATTTTACCGTACCTTACCTCGCGTACCTTAGTACCTAAGGTAAGTACCTTACCTTACCCAACAATAACGCCCAACGAGTGCAGCGCACTAGCGTCTATACCGGAATCCCCTTCACCTCAGGCCATTTTATCATATTATTCGGTCGAGTCTATTTTCTTTTTTTCTGGAGAATTAATGTGAACTTGATTCATGCGTCGCTTATCAACTCTTGCTATCTTACAGATGGACCAGATATTCCAAAGATTTTCTCGACGTGCATCGCTTAGAATTGGGATTCAATCAGTCGATTCTCGACAGTGAACCACGGCTTGCTCATCCTGTTTGCGATAATGGTTTGCATTATCTCGTTGCTTACAAAAGCTCTGCCGGCCGTCTCACAGTGTCGCATTGTAACAAGCCATCTACCTATATCAGCACTATTTTCGGCTGCCTAGAGTTTTTCGGGCCATAGTTACGCAGGATGCACGCATCTTCGTTGATTCCTCATCATGCTTAGTATAAGTACGTTCGGGTTTGATCCTTGCATTATAAAATCTCCCCATATCTTCGTCTGCTCGACTATATCCTTCCAGAAAAGAGTGGAAAAGGACCTACATTTTTACACAATGGCAGCTCTCCCGACCCGATTCTTCGCCGGAGTCCAAGTTCCCGACACTCCGCTGATAACCAAAGCTCTCACTCTTTGCCGCAGGCATCTCAATGACTTCGCTTACAATCACAGCGTGAGAAGCTGGCTATTCGGCTTTCTTATCGCAGCAAGGATCCCCGAGCTCCAAGGTCGTGATCTCGAAGCCCATGCAATAGCCGCCATCTTGCACGACCTGGGTTGGGACCAGACGGGCAATTTCGTGACCGTGGAGAAGCGGTTCGAAGTCGACGGCGCTAACGCTGCACGAAATTTCCTCAAGAGAGAAGCAGGCGATTGGGACAAGCACCGCATACAGCTTGTGTGGGATGCAATTGCACTGCATACTACTACAAGCATAGCTGTGAGCTAATTTCATAGCCTTACAATTCTTATTACTTGCCGTATTCCGAGTCACTTGACCCGGATTGGGAGCAGACAGACTCCTGCAACGGCTTCACGACTCGATTCTTCTCTCAAAGGGCTATGCTAAAATGAGAAATTCTTAGTGGCACAAGGAACCCGAAGTCATCGCGACGAGCTACGGGATCCGTGCTGATTTTACCGGACCTGATCTAGTAGTTGGCGGGCACCTCACCTGGGAAGCGTGGAATGTCGTTGTCAAGGAATACCCCAGATTGGGAATGAAGGAAGGCTTTCGAGAGATGTGCTGTGGGCTGTGTCGCGCAAAGCCAGGAACTACGTATGATAATGTCGTAGGACAATATGGGGAGCGTTATGTCGATGGTTTCACTCTCGATGGCAAGCAAGGCATTGACTTCTTGGAGGCGAACATGCTTGATTGAAAGGGCGTACTGTATGACCTTGCTTTGAACCTGTGCAGGCAGCGGATCATTAGACTAGTATGTGGTGGCATTGTGCTCGTTCAAAGTTCTCTGTCAGATGATCACTTATCAATGATATGGATTACTTTTCCCCTGTAACACGCAGTAGGACTTCTCAGACCTCGCTTTGGGGCTGTCTCCATCGAGAAGGAGCATGGATTCACTCTCGATACTCATGCAGTTACACTACATTTCAGAATAGCATGATGAAACCTTTTTCCAAAATCCGCGTTAAGCATTGGAAAGGGCACCGGGTCGCGATCAACATCCCTAAACCTTTCACCCTATGAAGAACGATATCCCAGCAAACACCTGCGTACCACAAGCAATCGCGCGCTTAATTGACACTCAAATCAGGATTGGCAATAATATCATCAAGAGCCGTGTAAGTCTGATACGAGCTCCTCAAAGTCGTCAAATGATTGTCCATACTTGGCAAGGACTTCTCCCACCCTCCTTTCGTATCACCTGGACACCTCAGACTCAGTGTTTCTTCTTTGAAGCAAAACGCGTAGGTTACAAGACAGGTCTGGACAAAAAATGGGCACTCACTCGCAACAACCTTACCACCAATCTGATCCCGGCACACAGCAACGCATTGATCAGGTGAATGCTCTACGATCCCGAAATTCGGCAACCCTCTTTTCTCATAGTTGAAGTAGTAGTAGTCGAATGGATCTTGCGCGTTGCCGAGCTCGAAGCAGAAAATGTCCGCATTAAAGGACTTCATGCACTGCTTCCTCTTCTCTTTTCTCCACGAATCGTGCGCGTTCCAACAAACCGGCACCGGGAAATCCAAGCGCTTGGGGCCGGCGGGCTCCCAGCCTGTCGTTGTGGCGTCGGAATCGCAGGTCCATGCCACCGAGTATACTTGCGCGTTGTGAAAGTTTCGGTAGTCGAATTGGTAGAAATGGCCTTGGTTAACGTCCTCGTCTAGGCCTTCGCAGTAGCATTTTGTGATGTTCATCACGTCGCCCCAATAGTAGGGTTGCGAAATGGGAGGTGGCCAGGTTGAGGGACGCCAGCGGGACCCCTCGGCTGGGATAAGGAGAGCGAGGAGTGAGATGGCCTGGGTGAGGATGATGGTGTACATTGTGGATGTCGATCTTTTGGCGAGTGTGGAAGGGACAAGAGTTGTGAACGGTGAATAAGTACTGAAAAAAATAAGAGCTAAAAATCTCAAAAAAATTGCATAAAAAGAGGGATCGGTAAATGAGCAACTTTGAGGCAATTTTTCGGAAGACAATGGTAAATTCTAGGAATAAGTATGTCATATACAGACCAATCTATGGATTGGGTCCCCGGCACGCTGGAAAGTGATGGCGCTCTAGGCTGTAAGAGATGTAGTATGGAACGATACAACCGATGCCTATAACTATTTGAAAGAGAGATATAACAATCAACCCTGAAGACCGTAGCACCCGACAGTCAAGATAGTCGTAGTCCGCTGGGAAGCGAAAAGTGTAGCATCTGTCCGGTCCTTGAATTGAAGACGATATTCTTTCTCACACTATTTTGAACCACTTTTGGTTGTGACACCCGCGGATTATTAACTCAATACATGCCTAATCTAGGAGGATCTGACACAGCTGCAGAGAAAGATTACCAGCTAGGAAGCGCGCTTGAAGTAGCTCATTCAGAGTGGACAAACGTTCCCGAAGAGTAGCCTCTCATATGTCTGCGTGCAGTACAACTCTTTAGCTGTCCATTTTCCACTTGAACGCCTTCCTGGTCTTCTCCATCTCCGGTGACTCTTTGACGAGGGGTTTGCTGATGCATCCATGAATGACCTGAGTGTTCTGGAGAGGACTGTGGTGTAAAACACTCCATGGCTGGAATGAACACGTTGGGGAAGCCCAGCACATTGGCCGTTTTATAGCCTGCACCTACAATCAAAGAAACGGTGCTGTCGAGGGAGGCATGAGGCTTTCCTATCTAAGTTACCCCTATACTGAAGCGATTTTGACTAGTCATGCCATTGCCGTAGGTTGTGCTCTCTTCTAATGTGAATGCAGGGATTGATGGCGGAGCATGTAATTATCGGCTGGGATCCATGTGAAAGATGTGGCAGCTATTGCCCTGCATCAATGTTAGCCAGGACTTTTGATCCATGATCATGTTGCTGAGGAGGGTCAAAGGCTGCGGAGATGCAATGAGTCCCGAAGAGGTAAAGTTGAGAATCGTAGGGCTGAAGATCGAATCCGCTAGCGAAGCGAGTCTTGGTCCACACACCTACGACTACGAAAACATCATCCATCTCTTGTTCGCAACAATGCCTACGCGACTAACCAAAACTCGCAAACAGTAAGTCAGACCAACTCAATAGTCTTTACGGCCCTCGGGCAACTTTCTTGCATAGCTAACTTATGCCAGCCGTGGCCATGTCTCCGCTGGTCACGGCCGCGTTGGCAAACATCGCAAGCATCCCGGTGGACGTGGTATGGCGGGTGGACAACACCATCACAGGACCAATCTTGACAAATACCACCCCGGTTATTTCGGAAAAGTGGGCATGCGATACTTCCATAAGTCCTTAAATCAATTTTGGAAGCCGGTTATCAACCTGGACAAGGTGAGCGAAGAGCATTCTATATCTATGAGAGGACTTGGAATTTAGGAAAATTCCTGGAGGATGCCTATAGCGACGGAAAATTCCCCTGAGCAAAGACCGGCAAGACATGATACACTATAGGAGCATTCAGAGGGCCTTAGAGAACGGATGTCTCAGATCCATTATGCAGTTTTCCTGGAATCTAGCTAACCCTGTACCTCTTTCTACAGCTCTGGTCACTCGTCCCTGTCGAAAAGCGCGATGAATACCTGTCGAAGAAAAAGGGCGACACAGCGCCAGTTCTTGATCTGCTACCATTAGGCTACTCGAAGGTTTTGGGCAAGGGACGGATTCCAGATATACCCATGGTGGTACGAGCGAGGTTCTTCAGCCGGGAAGCGGAGAAGAAAATAAAGGAGGCAGGAGGTGTGGTCGAGTTGGTAGCATGAAAAGATCTAAGAGAGGGCATTGTGATGGCTTGTTTGTGATTGCTACGGAGTCATAAAACACAGTCAATAAAACTATGGTCAATGACTCGCCTGAAGAAAAGGAATTAGAACTTTCAACGTCTTGCATGCATGCTTGCCGAAACCCTCGTCCGCAAATCACACTGTTCATCGAACTCCAGGGTATCTGATGCAACGCTAGTGGTTCTAACAAAGGCTGTTCCTGTATTCTCACTATAATGCACCCACCTCTTCAACCTCAGTTTCGGGGTATGCCTCTGCCAAAAAGTCGCTCGCTAGTGCTGATCTGGCAGATATGCGTTTGCTGGGATCCAGTTGCAAACACTGCTCCAAGAACTTCACCGTCTCTTTGGTTTCCAAGTCCATGTGTTCTCCTACTTTCTCTGACGTCGACCACTGAACGATCTGAGCTAACGGAAACCCTTTCTCACCGATGGTCGGAATATTACAATCCCAAACAGCACCGTGTAAGTAAGCACATCCTCTCATCCTCTGCTTCCCAAAGATCGTCGCGATTTCAATCATGGCTTCGACGTCATCTCCAGAGTGGAAAAATGGAAATCTTTGTGCTAGAATGGTTAGCAATATGACACCAGCCGACCAGATATCAATCTTTGTTGTTTGAGCAGTGCACTTGAAGAGGACCTCAGGTGCTCGAAAGCCCCTCGTGCCTGCGCGGTTGGCCCGGCGAGATGGTCGTTGATCATCCTTCGGATACCCTGATGGGGTCGGCATATTATATGCTCTGCTCGATTGGATTTTCGCTTTCCTGATGTTCACCTGTTCTTGACACAAACAGTGTGAGCTTTCGGTTCCTTCTCGCTATTGCCATGTTAGCGACAAAATAGCAAAGATTGATCCTGATAGTTTACCTCCGCAAGTCCGAAGTCCACCAGCACTCCTCTCTGCCGCTCGACGTCAAACAAGAAATTGCTAGAAAAGTTAGTGACGCCCCAAACGCTCCCAACAACTGCTTACGTTGGCTTTATGTCTCGATGTATAATGCCATGTTTGTGTACTGCGGCAAGAGCCTCGAACAGGGACCGAAAGTAAACCCTGATTTCATGATGGCCCATCGAGTGATAGAAGGCCTATTTACGATCAGCTACAGAATCGCCCAGGGACTATGATATGAGATACCCGAAAATCTTGATGACGGAAATGTGGCAGCACAGCTACAACCTGATCCTGATGTCTGCAAGCGGTGATCAAAGGGCAGACGGCTTTGCATCCTCTCAAGTCGTGAAGTAGCTCAAGTTCGTTTTGTATTCTAATTGGACTGCTGGTAACATAGATCTTCTTTATTGCGACAAACCGGGGCTTAGGCTGGCGGCGTTGATCATGGCTAGCATTCGATGTCGATCCGTTCTTTCTCCTCTTGAAGGGAGGAGATGCCCACTTCGATGTGTCTCTTTTTTCTACGTCCCAATCGTTTTGATAGTACTCGTAGTGCAAGTCTTCGGCCTTGTAGACAGTGGAGAAAGTTCCTGGAGAGACCGGTCAATAAATAATTCGAGGCACAACTAATGACCGCAAGATCCTAGCAATACCTTCCCCTATACGAGCAATCATGCGAAACTTCATGCCTATTTCTCGAAAAGTGTCTTCTAATTTGGCCATCTCTGCCTTTACCGTTTCGTCAACGGCATATTCGCTCTCTGCAGATCCCTCAGACCACTCGGAACCTTCTTGCGCATTCAAATCTTCATCATATTCGTCCGTGTCACACTGCGATCCAAGATTGGCCGTGAAGTCATGGCTTGGGTCGCCCGATGGCGCAAGATGTTTGCTTGTAAGGAAAGGATTCTTCTCCGCAATTGGCACGGCGGTCCTTGCCATTGCCATCGCTCAAAAACCGAATGCCTAATTCACTGACTCTGTCTCCTCAGATAATACCTAAGGCACTGTGCCAAGCGTGCATACTAGTAGTCTTTGGTAGATTCCCATTTCCATCCATTGCATCGTGACAAAAAGGTGGCGTGGCAGCCGCGGGACGCGTCTAATAGTAAACAAACATGGTCCGTGCACAACGAACCTCAACTTCCTTCTAGGGACTATCATCCAAACGCCGAACAACTCTACTTCTCAGAGGGATTTTGCGTCCAATATGAACATGGAGGACCGAGCGGATTTCGACATCAATGATGTGCTCAAGTATTATCTAAGTGACCCCGCCTCAGTTGCAACCCCCGAGGCCGATGGAGCGCTACTGGACTGTGAGAACGACCCAGAATCGCTCACTAGCTCTCTGGTCAACGGAGTACTCAATCCGATCGTGGACATGATTGCGGAGAATCCGGACGCCCTGACAAGAAGCTCAGTATTCGATTCTCTGAAGTTTTTACTCAAGTGTGCCCCCGTTTTTCTTGCCTCTCAACGCAATTTCCACAGTGAACCAGACTCTGAACTTTTCAAACTTTCCAGATCAGCTTCCCTGCTGCCCACTCACTCTCTAAGCAAAATTTTCGACCTCATAATCTCAGGCCTTGCGTCAGAGGCCGACGCCGTACATAACGAGCTCGAGAGCGACGAACAAGATGCATCCCGCCATCAGAAACAGTTGCTGGAGATGTACGCGTTCATATTGCAGTGGTCGATATCTGTTGTTGAGGTGAAGGCTGCAGAAAAGCCGAGCAGTGCGCCTACAAAAGGTCGAGGAGCTGGCAAGGGTGCAAAATCAAAAGGGACGGGAAAAGACAGCACTTGGGACTCCTCAGCACAATTGCAGACTGCCCTGGACACCATGTGTAAGGTCTTAAAATTGAAGCTCGGGAAAGTGTTTGTGACAACCTCTGAAAGAGACACTTTCGTTGGCCTTTTCACGAGACCAGTCTACCTCATCCTAGAAAGCGAACAGCGGACCAAGAATACCACACTGCGAATGCATGCCTTTAAGGTGCTCTGCATTGCAGTCAAGCATCACGGACATGCTTTTGGTAATACCCTATTCACAGTGGAAGCGGCAACTATCGCTAATGAATGGCAGGCGCGCAAACTTCCATTATCCAGAACCTCTCCTACTTCGAGCATCTTGCCGAACCAATGGCCGAATTTCTCCATATTCTCTCCGAGCAATATGATTACCCACAGTTAACAGATGAGGTTCTAAGGTAGCTCTGATCCACCGATGTTGCTTCTATGACATTAACAACTCATTGTAGGGATCTGAGCAACAAAGAGTTTAACAACAATGACACAAGAGGTCCGAAATCCGTCTCGACGTTCATTATCAAGCTCTCGGAACTTGCTCCCCGCCTTGTTATCAAGCAAATGACATTGCTGGTCAAGCAATTGGATAGCGAGGTAAGCTGCCTTTTTCTTTCTTCTGTTTCACCTACCATATTGATAGATATCGTCAGGCTTACACGCTTCGGTGCGCTGTCATCGAGGTCTGCGGTAATCTAATAATGGACCTCAGCAAGCAAGAAGAGCGAAATGAGAACTCTAAAACTCAAATCAATGGCTTCTTTGACATTCTAGAAGAGCGATTTCTGGACACAAATCCCTATTGCCGCTGCAGAAACATCCAAGTTTACATGAAGCTATGCGACTTAGAGCAGAAATTTCCCAAACGCCGTCAAGCAGCAGCAGAACTTGCCGCTCGAAGTCTCGAAGATAAGAGCAGCAACGTTCGAAGGAATGCTATCAAACTGCTTGGCAAGCTTGTCTCGACTCACCCTTTTAGCGTCATGCATGGTGGTCAGCTATCATACAAAGAATGGGACGAGCGATTGCAAGCCGCGGAGCATCAGCTGGAGGCATTGAAACCTCCGACCGGTTCGCCTGGCCTTGGTGAGAACAATCACCAGGCAGACGCAACCGTTGATAGTGCTTTGTTGGACGAAGCCACAACAGTTGGGAGCCCAACAAAAGAAGCTGCGCCAATGACTGAACAGCAGCAGGTCGCAGCACTAAAGAAAGCTCAAGAGGATGCAGCAACATCCGAACTTATAACAAGGCTTCGGTTGACGCGGAAATATTACATTGAAGCCATCCGCTTCATTGAAGTATTGCATGCTGGTACTCCGGTGGTCTGCCAACTTCTATCCTCGAAAAATAAAAGCGAAGTGATAGAAGCAATGGATTTCTTCGTTGTCGTGGATGCCTACAAGATCGAAGCGGCGAGGGAAGGCATACGTAGAATGCTGCGCTTGATATGGACGAAAGGTAACAGTGACGAGGGAAAAGGGGTCCAAACACATCTCATTGATTGCTACCGGGGTCTCTTCTTTAGTGCTCCCGATTCGTTCAGTGAGAACGACGCGGCGAACTATGTTGCACGAAATATGATCAGCTTGACGTTCGGTGCTACCCCAGCGGAGCTGACATCTCTAGAACAGCTTCTGAATACCATGGTCAAAGCCGATCACGTTTCGGATCTAGTAGTGGCCAAGCTGTGGCAGGTGTACGGAGTCCAGAAGCAGGAAATTTCGAAAAATCAAAGGCGTGGAGCGATCATCGTGTTGGGAATGCTAGCCACTGCAGACCCTGATATCGTCATCAAAGAGATGGGAACCATGCTTCGTATTGGCCTAGGACCACTGGGACGAGCCGATTTGGCGCTTGCCAAGTATACTTGTCTCGCTCTTCGGCGAATGAGACCAACCAAACGCCAAGACAAGGAAGATTCAACCGCAGCATTAAACCTTCCAAACGATCATGCTATCCTTACCAAATTAGCCGCTATGACCGAGATCGTCTCTGATAGCAAAGAATGGTGCGTACAATCTAATTTCGCGGGCCTTCCTTATTTGACCGCTGACATTAGTGTAGGTTTGGTGTCGCCGAGCAGGCCGTCGGCGCGATATACACACTGTCAAAGCATCCAGATACGCTCTGCTCGGACATCCTTCGTCGAAAGACAAGACATGTATTTCAGCCTCGAAGTGCACAGCCAGCTTCGGAGCCGATGGAGGGAATTGAGGGCCAAAGCGGGCTCCCCTCCCCGCCGCCCGAGGAACCTGAACGGAAGCAAAAAGCATCTCTAGCTCTGTCCCAATTACTCTTTATCGTCGGTCATATCGCGATCAAGCAGATCGTCCACCTGGAGCTTTGCGAGCTAGACTTCAAGAGGAGAAAAGCGGAGAAAGAAAAGACGAAGATGGCCAATGCTTCTCCTGTCAAGTCGGCAGGAGTCGATCAAGATGAGCTTGACCTGATCGGCGGCACTACGGAAGATGACTTCACAGAAGCCATGACGCACATCCGTGAGCGAGAGCTTCTGTATGGAGAGAACTCGCTCTTGTCGAACTTTGGACCCATGGTGACAGAGATTTGCTCGAATAACACAGCCTACCAGGACGATGACCTCCAAGCTGCCGCGACTCTCTGCATGGCTAAGTTGATGTGTGTCTCTTCCGAATACTGCGAAAAGAATTTACCTTTACTTATCACCATACTCGAAAAATCGCAAGATGCCGTTACTAGGAGTAACGTCGTCATTGCATTGGGAGACATGGCAGTCTGTTTCAATCACCTCATTGATGAGAACACGGACTTCCTCTACAGGCGGCTCAACGACAACGATGCTTCCGTCAAGCGAACTTGTCTAATGACCTTGACCTTCCTCATCCTTGCTGGTCAAGTCAAAGTTAAGGGTCAGCTTGGCGAGATGGCGAAGTGCCTAGAAGATTCGGACAAGCGCATCGCTGATCTTTCACGGATGTTCTTCACCGAGCTCGCGACAAAAGATAATGCCGTGTACAATCACTTCATAGACATGTTCTCATTGCTGAGTGCAGAGAGGGACCTGGAGGAGGATGCACTGAAGAGGATTATCAAATTTTTGTCCTCATTTATTGAGAAGGTAAGCCCATGCGACCTTGCGTCTGTCCGATCTCATACTGACCCAATCCAAAGGATAAGCATGCAAAACAGCTAGCAGACAAATTGGCAGCCAGATTGGCCCGCTGCGAGAGTGAACGGCAGTGGAACGATGTTGTGTATGCCTTGTCATTACTTCAGCATAAGAATGAGGAGATCCAGAAGACGGTCAGCGGTGGCTTTCAACTGGTTCAAGCTGCTGCTTGACAAGCGTCTTACTTTTGGTTTCATGTGTGCCATTGGCGTGAAGCGTCTGAGTCAAATTAAAGGATCTTGTGAAGCGCACCTAGATATACCCTGTTCATGCTGATGGTGGCCGGGTGGGCAACTGTGACTGCGCTTCTTCCTCATATTCAAATGCAGCCGGGTTGTCTTTGATCAAGAGCATAAATCTGAATGCAGAATTACCATTTAAATAGTATCGATGCAATCGCTTGCTCTTCAGAAAACCCAGTCGCTCATACAACTTCATGGCGGCAGTGTTAGTGACTTCGGTTTCGAGCGCGATCTGCGTAATTCTCAGGGTAAAAGACTGGCAGAACGTTTTGGAGGGCAGTACCTCGTCGGCATCCCGCTCTATCATGACGTCAAGAGTTTTCCGAACCAGTTCTGTTGCAATCCCCCTGCCTCGATACCCTTCTCTGACTGCGAGCATGGCAATATAGCCTCTCATTGGCCCTCCTCTATGAGGTTCCAACTTTGAGATGACAACCCCAATCAGATTTTCGTCCATGTCCAGAGCCTTTGCTACGGATCAGAAAGTGCCAGCGACCTTTGGCGTTCCCGCTTACCATAAAGCATAGATCGCCCCATTGGTAGAGGAAGTATCGGTACACGTAGATACTGTAGGGCTCGGAGAGATCGTCTGATATGAGTTGCCGTATGGCTGAGAGATATGTCTTTTCCTTGCTGCTATGATACTGGACATAGCGAAGTTCTGCAGGCGCATCCAAGGCAGCTTTGCTCATTTTTCAGCATCAATGCGGATCTCTGAAGCCATTCAATGCCAATCAGTTGAAGATGTTTTCGCAAAGCCACCAAAGCCATTGACATGTCGTCAGCCCTACGAGGCGCAGAGAGCGATGCCGGGAGTTTCCGTTGCTGAGGCCAACTCTCACAATTGTCTGTTTCCATCCATCATGAAGCTTCGACGTGGCTTGTGGAAGTTAAGATGTCGACCCTGAGGCGTCGATTCCTGGGCGACAACTCTTCTTCCACAGAGCATTCGCGCGACTCATCACCAGCGAAGGGCGAACCCGTGACCCTTGTATCAAAATCGCATCTCAAAGAGCTCAAGAAAAAGAGAGGCAAACGATGGCAGTTTTCTATCTTTGGTTTAGGGGGCCTCTTTGGTTTAGTTGTTGCAGCGTTCTTCGCCAATCAGCACGATGTTATCAACCTCGAGGGTCTAGTGGATTTTAATATGGAATCTCTGCTTGATGTTATCCCGGCTGGCATTGTGAAGGATGCGAAGGATATTACAGTACATCACCCTCTCTTTGCAGCGTCTTTGGAGAAAGGCACAGGCTGAAGCTAATTCGCAGCTCCTGCTCACAGCGACATGAGCGCGAGACCGTCAATTACGATTCCTTCTCCGTCGGCCTACACTTACAATCGCAAGGTGTCCGGGCTTTGCATCCAGTCATCATGATACCGGGCGTCATATCAACTGGCTTGGAAAGTTGGGGTACTGAGAAAGAGTCGATACAATACTTTCGGAAAAGGTTATGGGGCAGCTGGAGCATGATGAGAGCTCTGGTGTTAGACAAAGCAAGCTGGAAGAGGCATATCATGCTGGATAAGCTCACTGGACTTGATCCTCCCGGGATAAAGCTCAGGGCTGCGCAAGGGTTCGGTAAGTCACGCTTCCTAATCCATTTTCTCTTAATCTGTACTCCACTTTGAAATGCAGTAATTGCGGTAGTGTTTACACAATCTTGGGACTTGTCTCACATCTCGCATATGATCCCAGAAGAGATCTGCTAATCCCAAAGACATATAGATGCTGCAGATTTGTGAGAGTCCTGGTCGAATCGGGTCACAGAGCTGGAGCACTGACACCGTGTAGCTTCATCACTGGGTATTGGATTTGGGGGAAGATCCTGGAGAACTTGGCGACATTGGGATACGATCCGTTAGTACATCCTGATCGACCTGCGTGGGTAATGCTCACATAGCCTAGAACGAATGCATTCACAGCTGCCTACGATTGGCGACTGTCTTGTGCCAGCTTAGAGAATCGTGATCATTACTTTACTCGCTTGAAGTCTCATATAGAAACAGCAGTGCTGACATCAAACGAAAAGGTGGTACTTGTGTCCCATAGCATGGGCTCCCAGGTCCTGTTCTACTTCTTCCACTGGGTCGAGGCTTCTGCTGGACCAGGCTGGGTTGACAAGCACGTCGACTCCTGGATCAATGTTAGCGGTTCCATGCTCGGCGCTCTTAAAGGTCTTCCGGCGGTCCTCTCCGGCGAAATGAAGGACACGGCGCAACTCAACGCCTTCGCCGTGTATGGTCTAGAGAAGTTCCTCGGCAAGGATGAGCGCTGCGAGATCTTTAGGTCCATGCCGGGTGCTTCAAGTATGCTTCCTAAAGGTGGCAATGCCGTCTGGGGTAACAAAACGTGGGCCCCTGATGATCAGCCTGGTCAGAAGGTCAGCTTTGGGACGTTCATTAATTTCAAGGAAAGCAATTCAACGCAGTCACCCAGCAATCTCACTGTGGAGGAGAGCATATCATATCTCCTGTACGTATTCTCAAGGTCCATACTTCCTCCCCTGAATTAATTCCCGGGGCCTGATCTATGCCGAAGCGTTGTTTGCTCTTTGGACCATTTTTGGTTGCATAAGAAGTACCCTCTAAAAACCAATACTGATTCTGAGATATTGATACAGCGAACACAGTGATTCTTGGTACAAAGATCAAATTTTGGATAATTACTCTCATGGGATGGCACGTACTAGCGCTGAAGTCGAAGACAACGAGAAGGACCATCGCAAGTGGATGAACCCTCTGGAAACCCGATTGCCGCTCGCGCCACACTTGAAAATATTCTGCTTCTACGGTGTCGGAAAATCGACAGAGCGTAGCTATTTCTATCGGGAAGACCAAGATCCAAACAGCAGTCTGAATGTTACGATGGACACTTCTCTAATGACAGGGAGTGTTGATCGTGGCGTCATTCTAGGGGAAGGGGATGGCACAGTACCATTGCTGAGTAATGGCTATATGTGCGCCAAGGGGTGGCATATTAAGAGATTTAATCCAGCCGGTGTAAGGATAAAGGTATATGAGATGCCGCATGAGCCTGATCGATTTTCCCCCCGTGGTGGACCAAATACTGGTGAGTTTGATTTTACCGTCTTGATCGTGCTTAAATCGCTGACATTTATAGGCGACCATGTGGATATCCTGGGTCGGGCCTCACTAAACGATTTGATATTAAGAATTGCAGGCGGGAAAGGCGATCAGATCGAGGAGAATTATGTTTCGAACATTCGAGAGTACTCGGAAAAGGTGAAGGTCTATGAGGAATAACAGGCCCTGTGCTAAGGCAAAAGGGAAGAGCGTGACGAGTAGGGTGATGATTTGGTTGAGCATTTAAACGGTGTTCCAAGCATTGACTGATACCACGGGATTAGAGTAGAGCTCGGATACTTGTATGACAGTGTGTAAGAATGCGTGGGTATGGTGATGAGGAGAGCATAGATATGGCCTTTTTGAATTGTGTACCTTAGTCTCTCCTCCCAAGCAATTCCTCCACCAAATGTCCAAAGTATCTGATTGCATCGAACTCCGGAGGATACATAATAGATTGTGCGGGGGGCTCGGGGGTGGGGAGGGGCATCCTCTGGCCTAGAGATAAGCTTATCTGGTAAGATAAAGTACAATCTAAGCGTGCTTAGGCGGCAGGGGTGCCTCGTGTCTCGCAGCTCGGGGAGAGGGGAGAGGGGGAATTAATAGGCGCCCAATAAACGCGAGATACCGGGAATCTCGCTCTCGCTCTCGTGACCGCTGGCCACAAATACAAAGTCTTCATCAAGCCCGATCGACTAGTTGCTCTAATTTCCCTACTCCATTTTCTACTAGAAAACGTATACAAGGTCCTCATCAACCAATCTTAAGCCTAGGCACAAGCCTCCTAACACTAGCATCACACTTCTCAATGAATTTCTCTCGTATTCACGACACAGATCTCTTTCCGCATTGGCCTCTCTTCTACACCTGCGTTCCATGAAAAGTCTAAAGGCCTCGACATCTGGAAGATGAATGGCAGTGCGGGCGTAAACGGCCATGCTGAGCAGGGCAAGCCCGATATACACATACAGATCTTGAAGGCTCTGGAAATCATACACGAGCCCAGATCCTCCAACACCCACCGTCAAGATGCGTCCCGGTATCTTGAAGAGATCAGGTCTGATGAACAGGCCCCGTATCATGGCTTCGGGCTCGCATCGGCCAAAGACCAGCCAGCCATTGTCCGTCATTACGGTTTATCCTTGATTGAATATGGGGTACGTCACAGATGGTCAGAGTATACGCCAGAGCAGAGTCAGGCCCTTCGAGACTGGGTAGTGACTCTGTCACACAGCACAGCCGATTCAGATCCACCCTATATCACCAACAAGGTAGCAGAGATATGGGTGGAGATCGCCAAGAGAAGCTGGGGTTTGGACTGGCTTGACATGGACGAACTTCTAGTCCGCTTGTGGGATGGCTCGATGGTGCAGAAGGCTTTGGTACTCAGTGTTTTGGAGACTCTTTCGGAGGAAGTGTTTGGTAACGACGATACCACAGCAGCTCTGCGGGGCAGTGACCTCAACAGAGCCTGTGTAGAAATATTCACGCCAGCGAACGTGCTGACCGAGGACTTCCCGGCCCGAGAAACTGCTGCCAGTATAAGATACGGTGCTGATGGTTGGCTATCTCGCATGGCAGATTTGCTGGACTGGTGCATCAGAGACGGTGAGATTGATGAAAGCCGACGTATTTGTGGTGTGAAAACTCTCTCTGCTTTCAAGTCTGTCGTTAGCTGGATCATTCCCCGGTCTTTGGTCACAACCCATGCTTTACACAGGATCTGTGCTTGTTTGGCGGCCTCAAGCGTCCCTCTTCAGCTGGTGAGAACACCTGCCAAGCTGGTGTGTGATGAATATGACATTGACTGACAAGTGTAGGCCGCTGTCGACTCTTTATACTCTTTGTATAACCGTTCTAGGTTTTCCGAAGATGATTTCAAGGATTTAGTAGGCCCAATGTTTCAAGACGAGACTACATTCTTGCTCAAGCAGCTTTACGATTGGCTGATTGTTGATCCTACTGACATCGATGAAGCCAAATACCTTCTCCTTAAGAAATTTTCTGAGGTATCGATGCCATTCATCAACGCTCATTGCACTCACTGATTATAAAGTAGATGATTTTCAATATTGGTAGGCTATTAGAAGAAAGGCCTTCGTTCATATCGGAAGGAAGCAACTTGGAAGGCTTTTTCGGCCTTTTACTCAACGTTATGAAAAATCAAAGTCTCCATGTCTCAATTCCGGCCCTACATCTATGGGTAAAGCTGCTCAGTTCTGACAAAATCGGGAACCCTCCTGCAATCATGGCTCTTATCAGTGATTTACTCGAGACATGCAGCCACCGTCTTGTTCGGTTCGAATCCTTGCCAGAGGATTCAAGCAATCCAAGCATAATCTTCCTTAACGAGGATGTAGACACCATGCCTGAAAGACATGCTTTTCTCGGAAACTACGCTAGGTTTTGCAATCAGATTGTTGAGCTTGTGGTTCAAAAACAACCAATCGACGCACTTTACCATATTCTGGGACAAGCCGATCATGTTTTGGATCATGTTTATGATGGAGAGCCACCTTTCCAAGGTGAGTGAGCAATTAGAAATACTCGCGAGTGCCATCCTTACACTGTATAGCTTTGACATACACAAAGACATCTGTCCCTTACCTGCGGATTGACGCCCAATTTACGGTAATCGAGGCTGCGTTGAAGGGCTGCTTGAAATGGCTGACTGCTTCGGGTAATCCCAAAACAGTGAGTCGATCTTTGTTATCTGCTGTCAGTATTTGACGTAGGAAAAGGAGCACGAGCATGAGGTCATGTGTTCGAATCTCCAAGTGTGGTGCGATAGGCTATTAGGTCTAATATTTGAGGTACGCCAAAAGATAATCGTCTAAAGAGTCCACACTCACATTGTAAAGGACCCTATCATCAAACAGCGAGTTATTCAACTTGCTGTGGGATTTGCCATAGGGCCATTGAAACGCAATGCACAGTTTGCGTTCAAGGTTTTTGATTATATTTTAGATACAAGGTGTCCAGCGCATCCTGGCTGCATGGCATATACCGATGCCGTCAAGGATCTCCAGGCGTTTTCCCTTCACCAACTACAAAGGCTTGCTATGCGGTTCCCTGACTATCTTGTTGTAAGTCAGTCCTCTAGAACGCTTCGAAGTTTGCTTACGTCTATAGACCATATTCGACGAAGTGGAGAGGAAGATCGTATCCGTCAGTCAGACAGTGGCTTCAGATGAGCAGACACGCGCCCGCTACTCCTCAGTACTCTTCATCATCATGTGAGTCCTCGGTAGAGTGGTACTCTGGACCGGAAAGCTGAGTCGTCCAGGCATCGTGCCACCAGTGTAGACTCAAAGCCGCGCGAACAACGACTGGATCAGTTCTTACAGCCAATGATCGACCAATGGCACGACAGAGGCCTGAGCAACTCATTGTCGTCTTTCGACAACTTTAGTAGACTCCTCGGACTTGAAAGTCTCCAGCAATATTTATTTTCTCGGGCGGTACACAAGTTACCAAATTGGTCAGCGCATCCACTCGACGACCAAGGCAAGGCTCTTCAAATACAGATGCAGATTGCACTCGATGTCAGTTTGCATCCTACACTTTAGCCAAACTGTTACTTTTGACTAAGTTTTATAGGCCCTGCCTCTCCGAGCCACTAAGACGGTAATGAGCGTCAGCGTTGAAAGGCTGGAGCTAGGATCAGAACCCTACGATATGGCCTGCCGGCTCTGGCACAAGAACATTCCCCTGATCTTGCCCAATCTACTCCAATTCATAAGGTGAGAAGACATCATAAATCGAAAGAGACGTGCCAATCACTGAACTCTGGTAGCCAATCACAAGCTTTCCACGATCCATCCAATTGGTCTGCTCTTCCCCTTGAGATGCGAGATGTTGTTCGCAGGATCCTCACAGACCGTTTTTGGCAAGTTGGCATCTCTCAAGGCAGCCGAGATGAGTTCTATGCAAGCGTTGGAGATACCAAAACAACTCTCGAGGGATTCGCCTCGTCCATCAGAGCTACGGTAAGGACGGTCCGTGAAACGGGATACCGACTATTGTATTATATGAGCCTCCTTGGGGAGCACTTCTACAGCTTTGCAGAGCTGCCAGGTCCACTAGCTCAGGCTCTGTTTGCCGACGCCTGCGCATTGTCCCCACATCAAATGGCCATTCTGGTGGACATGATACGGCCAATTATTGACAATTGTCCAGAGACATCTCGAAGTCACTTTCTTCCTCCAATTTTATCGGCACTTTTTGAGCAACTCGATCGCAAAGCAAGCTTGGAATGGGAAAGAATTGAAGAGAGGAGTAAAGCTGCGTCAGAGGACGATGACCTGACCAACGAGATGAAAGACGAAAGCATCTTGCGGCAATTGACACTGGCATCGGTGATGTTGGTAGTTGGGCTTCTGGAGCCAGCAAGACCGAGTAAGTCATTACACACCTGTTGAGTACCTCGATACTAACCCAAAAGCAACAGATCCCCCAGTTGTTCCGGAAGTGCCCGATAATGGCGATGGCGGCGCGTTAGGTCTGAGTGTAAACACCACAAGATCGTTCATATTGCAGACCCCGGAAATACTGAAGCCTGTCATACTATTCTGCACCCATGCGTTGCGTATGCGCGACACCCGGGCATGCTCTCTCATCGCCAAAGTCCTCCGTTCGATAGTCCCTGAGTTCGCCGGCGATGGCCCTGTTGAGTCAGATGTACGAATATTCGTTTCCACGGAAGTTCTTAAATCGTGCATTACGTCGTTGCATGACCCCTATTTTGTGGAGCTGCAGAAGGACTTCGCTCAGCTGATTGCAAGCATCCTCATCTCGTACACACCCTGCACAGATAGGCCGAAACAAATCCTTCTTTCCTTACCTGAGATGGCCCCTGAGAGAGTGACTCGTGCCATACGCCATCTCTTCAGGGCACAGCAGAATACTCGACAGCAAAGAGCCATCGTCTTAGACCTCCTGGAAGGCTTTCGAGGTATTGCAATCCACGAACAAGGCAAGCTTCCGAAGCCTGATGCAAAGAAAATGAGATCGGCATTACAAGAGAAGTACATGACGGTGGACATCCAGACAAGCGATAAAAGGCAAGGGAGCCCAGATCTGGGAGGCGTTGCCGCAATGTTCGGGTAAGAGGACATGATATAGGCCCAGTATGCACGACGGAAATCTCTCGCGTGGCGTAGCGTGCATGCATTGTGCTAAATAAGCGATACCCACGATCTTCGGTTAGGTAATGGGTTTGAATTCGTGTAAGATACACAGTGGAAGAGTGAACGCCATGACTCCATCAATCCTATCCACAGCGATTGTTCTATTTCGTGACATGTCGAGGCGTGATAGAGAAGGTAGGACGAACGAACCTTTAAACAGACCAAGCGTGTCAGCGATCCCACACTCAATCAAAACCCAGTCATCCATAGCTCATGACTGGAACCAGGGCTCCACCTCCTGCACATGCACAGAAAGGATCTCGAAACTCACCTATCCGAGTGGTAGACTTTAGTCTCCTTACCCAGCAGCTCCCTCTCCCTTGCCTTATCCGCCCACGTCCTCCGCACCAAATCCCGGTCCTCCTCCGCTTGAAGCATTGGTATCAGATGGATGCGCGACCACATTTTCTCGCGAGCGAGTTCACTGTTGCAGATTGAAAGATTAGCGCACTTTAATGCCATGAAACCCACACTTGCATTGTAACCTAATTCAATCTCATCCAATCGCATGCTGCTATTCTCGCACACGAGCGAGACGGAACGCCCATTACTCTGCGCGCGTGAAAGTTGATGAAAGGGACGAAGGGGGAAAGGAGAGGGCGACGTACTTCTGCTCTCTGATTCCCTGGCCGGTTCTGTAGAGGCCGTAGGTGCAGATGAGGCCCATGGCGAGGAGGTAATAGGAAGGGCGGAAACCGCGGGCGGGGAGGTTGCGCTGGGAATTGGGAAGTGGGTTAGCATGTTTACGGTATTCGATTTGGCAATGGAGATAGGCTGTAGACTGACTTTGTACTGTACAGGCTCGTAGCCGCCGGTTGGCGGAAGGTCCTGAGCCATGGCTTTGAGGGTGCTCAAGTTGCTTGAGCTGCGGTCAGTTGTGAACGGTACTTTACCTTAGCACGCTTAGGTTGGATATGGGGCTAGACTGATTTAGGTATGTGGGTGTGGAAATATCGCCATGATTATGATGCGCGACGACTACTTCACAGTTCATACGGAATGGATTTTCATGCCTATAACTGTAACAATGGGCTTGCAATGGAGTCCCTATACCCTCGGTCTGGCAAGACGCTCCATACCCTGATACTTTAGAGGCGCAATGAAAGTTTTTCCAATCTTTTCGCATTGTAATGCCGCCAAAGCCCGAAGCTTTGTACATAACATGACCGCTAGTATATATGGGAGATCCATTGGGGTTGAGTAATGCCGATCCGTTGACGATTTCGATTGCTGCTCTATCTCTGTCGCAGCCTCTTTAGCATCGGGGAGATGCATGACAGTCGTTCCTCTCGGTTGGGAAATCGACCCAAGACAACGTGCATTCTCCTCTCCTATTCCTCTGGGCAAAATCTGAACAAATGGCTAGCCTTGTTGAATCTCTACTGACATGCAGCTCTTTCTGTATTCCGATTTACCGACCTTTAAGAGGGCGGTGCTGAATGGTTTCCTCAAGACTATGGCGTCTAAGGCCTCTAGCATTCCCATTCGCTCATCGTAGTTCCTAATCGATTGTGGATGCTTTTTGACAGAGATCAAGACTCCACGGCTGAGAGCTTTGCGGTGGAGGTTCGATCCGGATGGCAACCGAAAGGCAGACTTCATCCCAAAGCCAGAGGGTATGAAGATCTAGCAGCTGTATGATATACCGAAAGACCATAGTAACGTCGGAGGGCTAGCGCTAAAGTACCCGCACAAGCTCGAGGAGTTGATGGGACATTGGAGGAAATCTGTCACCCATTGTGGTATAACACCGTTGCAGCCAGAAGTCGGAACGCACGTGATAGCTACCGAGCATGGAATTTTTGTACGTGACTCACCTGCCTACAAACGTCATGGAAGTTGATTCTGAATTATCATTCAAGGAACCTAATGGTTGGAGCACGTGTACATGCTAGACAGGACAGGGAGCATCTCACGCATAGTCCTTTCAACCTTTCGGCGGCCTAGAAGGAGCATGTGAAAGCAATATGATGGTGGGCTTCCTTGTTGGTCCGTCGTAGTATCCAAGGGCTGCTGACTATGAGGGGAAACTTGCCCAGTCAAAGAGAATGTAACTCCATCAGTCGCAATCGTCCCTCAACATTCAGGGTCCAAAGCATCATCTTGGAGACTTCAAAGTGTACCAACTACCCTACCGATGTTCTCTAATGAGCACTTGCCCTTCAATTGATTGCTGTTGAATGCGAGGAAAGAAGCGCGACCTGGACGCTCGCAACTCTGTTCCTTCCCATTCTCGTTCGGAAAATATTTACACAATTGCCCAAAATTTACCAATTACCACGTCAATTCCCTTCAGAGGCTCGAAGAATCTTGTTAACTCGTCGCTTCCCATTCAGACGGCTTCTTATTTTCTATTTGTGACCTGTTCTATCATGCAAGAAATACCACCTCGTCTCACTTTCCTTTGTCCCACTTCACCATACAGCTACCTGCATCTTTACCTTGACAAACACCTCGATCCTCTACACTTTTTGGTCTGGAAAACACAATTGCGTACATCTTCCCCTGTCGGTCACTACAGTCATGGCTTCCTCCGAGCGTGGTCCTCGTCTTCTTATGGTTTCTAACAAAACTACTGTCAGTATCAAGCGGTCAGCAGAAGGGTCGTACAGCTTTACTCAGGGCTCAGGTGGATTGATAAGCGGAGTGTGTGGCTTGTCGCCAACAATACCGTTCACATGGTACGGCTGGCCTGGCATAGAAATTCCTGAAGCCGAGACCGCTGCCCTGTCCACTCGATTGAGAGACGAATTTGGATCTGTACCTATCTTTCTCGACGACGAGCTTGCAGACCGTTATTACAATGGCTTCGCGAGTACTGTTCCCCGAGCCTTACAAAATTCGAAATGAGCTGATCGTCTTGCACCAGATTCCATTCTCTGGCCTATTTTCCACTATCATCCGGGTGAGATGAACTTCAGCGAGGAAGCTTGGTCGGCATACGTGAAAGCAAACCGGATATTCGCCAAAACTGTTGCTCAAGATGTCAGGGATGGAGACATTGTCTGGATCCATGACTACCATCTTTTCCTCGTGCCGTCAATGCTGCGAGAGGAGATTGGTCCTAACCTGAATGTCAAGATTGGATTCTTCCTCCACACTACCTTCCCTTCCTCAGAAGTGTACCGCATTCTGCCTGTCCGTAGTGAGATATTACTTGGAGTTTTGAACAGCGACCTGATTGGATTCCACACAAATTCCTATGCCCGCCACTTTTTGAGCACTTGCTCCAGCGTCCTGTGAGTCTGATGTCTGGTCGGCAAGGAGAATGATGGCTAATGAGCAACCAAAGTGGTCTACCTACGACGAGTCGAAACGTTACATTCCAAGGCAGGATTGTAAACGTTGGGACCTTTCCTATCGGTATACAGCCGGAGCGATTCACCAAAACTCTGACCGAGATTAAAGTCCGGGAGCGGATAGCCGCGCTCGAACGCGAATTCGAGGGACGCAAGCTCATGGTAGGCGTTGATCGATTGGACTATGTCAAAGGACTTCCGCAGAAGCTTCGGGCTCTGGAAGTGCTGCTAACAAACCATCCCGAGCTTGTTGGGTCTGTCGTCTTGGTACAGATTGCTGTTCCCACCCGTGGTGAAGTGGAAGAATACCAAAACCTTCGTGTGCTAGTCAACGAGCTTGTTGGCAGGATCAACGGGAAGTTCGGTGGGTCACCCTTGCTTTGGCTTTGTCTGCGAGACCAGTGCATATGCTAATGTTCTCCTTTTCCAGGAACTATCGAGTATACGCCTATTCATTTCATGCATAAATCTGTGGTTTTCGAAGAGTTGTTGGCCCTCTACGCCGTGTCGGATGCTTGCGTTATTGCATCAACACGCGATGGGATGAATCTGGTATCCTTTGAATACATCGCTTGCCAAAAAGATCGCCATGGATCGCTGATTCTTAGCGAATTTGCCGGATCGGCCCAGAGTCTCACTGGGTCCCTTACAGTCAATCCATGGAACATCGACGAGATGGCAAGGGCCATGCAGAAAGCTCTCACTATGGAGGATTGGGAACGAGCCGAACGGTTCGAACAGATGAATGGCTATGTTCAGAACAACACAAGGTACGTTCGAGCATCATTGTGGGCCTAACCTCATACAGCGAGTACTGATAAAGGCTTTGTAGTGCTTTCTGGGGTGCTTCATTCATCAGAGAGCTGAAGAGTGTTGGGGAGGAGCCAGAACGCCTCTTGAAATTCGGACGGGACCCCCCTCCACTCAAGATAGACTGGAGGAGCTATGACGGTGAAGCCTATGACGGTAATGCATAGGCTACAACCCCTAAAGTGTTCCCAGCCTTTGATTATTGTTATAGACTGCGGCACTGGTAGACAAGAACGTAAATAGACAGTGTCATTCCTCCTTTCCTCCCCGAAGATAAGCTAGACAACAACATAAAAGGCGCTTACTCTCTCTCGTTAGTGAGGCTGTTCTAGGCCAGGTCCATCCAATACGCCATACACGATGCACCTTTGGTTGTATGTAACAAGACGCTTCCACGCTCCGTTGTCCCTGTGTTTATTGCGATTGCCTCTTCTCCCACTCCTCCGGTGTGAAACACTTTGGCGTCCAAGCATGTATAGCTGCAATTTCAGTCTTCAAGGCTGAATTGACCAGTCGATGTCGTGCGAGACTGTTCTTCTTGTCGAAGAGTGGTGAAACGATCATGGCTTGAAACATCTGGCCACACCCGCCTGGTAGTGGTCAAAAGTAAGCAAGCATGAAGTGGTCGGGGGGGAGTTATGCGTACCTGACATGTCCTCTATGTCAACGTGTTTCGCTTCCAACTTGTCCGTTATGGTCTTGCGCAAAGACTCGGTGGTGATGCCGGACGTGTTGGCGACGTTTCCTGCTTGGGTATCGGTTTCTGCCGCGGAAGGAGCACTCATGTTGGCGTAGGATCTGGGAAAGGGGCGAGGAAGACGGAGACGCACGAGAGTATTGAAGCGCTGCATGAATGACTAAAAGATACAGTAGCAATCCAAGGGCGAAGCTCGGAATCCCCATGAGAATTGCTGGGCCGAATGACGCCAACCGGGCCGTTGTATCGCCGTTGCCAAGGCTTTGTCATGGCAATGGCTCGATGGATCATGGGTGCATGGGTGGATCGGAGAAAACAAGATTTGACGGTTGATCTACCCGCGTCGATCTGTTGGGTCCATCTGGTGACCTGTTTGTTGACTTCCAATGATAAGAGTCGATGCTTCGTAGGCTTCGCAGAGCCTTTGTTCCAGCAGCAAACATGAGTACCTACACCACCGATAAGGCCTCTCCATTCACTCGCGCCGTCGTCAGCTCCATGAGAAAGCTGTATTATCAGCCCCGTACCCTTGGCGCCCGACCGATAGGCTAATGCTTGGTTTACGTGCAGGTATCCAGAGGCATTGGCTGATCAGAGCTTCGATAACACTGGATGTAAGTCGGACAACCGCCAATGCTTCCACGCTAAGAGCTAAAAAGCAGAACAGTACTCCTCGAGGCCCCCTTCGATCCTATAAGACGTCAGATGAACTCGGTCCTTCTCACCATCGATCTCACCAAAGCCGTTGCCGACGAGGCTATAGAGCGCAAGGATTGCGTCGTTGTTTCATATCGTACGCTCCTTCATCGACCTCACTCTCAAACGACCACTCTGACTGGGAACAGATCCCATCATATTCAAGGGTTTCAAGGCTCTTACTCTGGCAGACACCCAGCAACAGTCCTTGCTGCGGCTCGCACTCGAGGGCATAAGCGTACAGCAGGCCTGGTCAGACATCATCAGCAGGCTATCACTGATACTAGCGCTCTAGGTCTATAGTCCACACACAGCGGTGGATGCAGCTCCTGGAGGCCTAGGCGATTGGCTCGCAGACATCGTGACAGGAACCTTGCCAGGCCCGGAACCTGAGACACATACCGCAAGGCCGGAGGATGAAAGCACAGATGCAGTAGGCAAAGATCCAGACGGCAATTCGATAAAAGAAGAAGTGGGGGAAGAAGATGGCGAGCAGTCGACGGAGAAAGAGAAAAGTCCAGAGCCGCAACTGAAGAAACGCCCTGGCCGGCCATCAATGGGCCCACGCCAGAGCACGTACTCAAAGCCAACCTATCCAAAGCCCGCCGAGCTCGACAAGACCGACCTGTCGCCCTCGACGACGGGCCATGCGCGCAGCGTAATCCATGCGATCAAGGGCGTCGAGGGCTTTGGCGAGGCAGGCATGGGCCGATTGGTCAAGTTCAAAGAGCCACAACCACTCACCCATCTTATCGAGCGTATTGCCCATGGTGTTGGCTCGCCCAAAGGGTTCCCGGTCGCTATACCTCAGACGCAGCAGGTCGAGGATATTCAGATACGCTCTGTTGGTATCTGCGCCGGCTCCGGTCATTCTGTGCTCAAGGACGTGGATGCAGATTTGCTTTTTACGGGGGAATTGTCGCATCATGATGCGCTGGCTGCGACGGAGAAGGGGAAATGTGTGGTTACGCTATTCCACAGCAATACTGAAAGAGGCTTTCTGAGCAGCGTGCTGAAAGACAAGCTGACGGCCGTGCTAAAGGATGAGTGGAAGAGACTCAGGGAGGAGGTGAAGGGGGAGGTTGATAGTAATTGGGATCTGGCGGAGGAGTGGGAGGATGCGCTGAAGGATGAAGATGTGCTAGTGGAGTGCAGTGAGAGGGACAGGGATCCGTTTGGCATCGTCATTTTGCAGAGTTCACCGCAGGTTGGAAAGCCGTTGTCGGACGGATGATGAGAGCTTGCGCAGAATGTTGAATTGAGCTTGGGCGGATGTCTAGCTGCTTTGCGAGCTCAGTTGTATACATGTGATAGATACCCTTCTGTTGTCATGCAATTCATATCTCATATCGGTCCTTGAGACCTCACGTCCCCCAGTGCTTTCCTAGACCAAAGAATGTCGATCCAGTACTTCTGCGGCGCTTAGAGGTTGCTTAGGACCTTCTCAGCAGCGGACTCTGCGGGTGCGTATTAGCAATTGGACTTGTTGATATACCAGAACCTTGATCACTCTTACCGTTGACTCCGGTGTTGTCGGGTTCCACGTGAGCACTCTTGACTTTGCCATCCTCAACCACCAATGCGTAACGCTTGCTACGGTCCTGACCAAAGACTGCAGCGCTCTCGAAAGAGAGGTCAAGGTCCTTGGTGAACTGACCGGATGGATCGCCAAGAAAGCGGATCTGTCGTTGAAGTTATGCCAAAGTTGGAGTAGGTGAGAGGATGAGGGTTGCATGTCATACATCTGTCTTGGAGGTTGGGTCCAGGGTTGCGCCCCAGGCTTTCATACTACATGAGTATCAGTGCTCATGACCTCAGCGGAAAGAAGATGCTTGACATGACGTACACAAACGGGTCATTGACCGAGACAACAAAGACCTTGCCAGCATTCTTAAGCTTCTCGTTGTTCACGTAGCCAGGGATGTGAGTGGCCGAGCAGGAAGGGCCTGGTTGTGATGGGTCAGTACGAGTCTTGTGATTTGGGAGCTGCCGAGCATTCCAAGCTGGTACACCTAGGTGTTGGAGGGGTATACGCACTGAAGGCTGCAGGTACGCCAACGATGAGACCTTTGCTACGCAGGTCTCGGAGTTAGCGTTGCTTTTAGAGGGAATGGCTCCAATATTTCCGTACCCGGAGGCGAGCTCCTTGGACAGGTTGACCGTATCGCTGGGGGAAGCTTCAACCAGATCGACGTTGGGGATGGAATCACCGACTTTGACCATGTTGACGGGCGTGTGATGGAAGGTTCGAACAGGTTTGTGGGTTTGTTGAAGAAGAGTACGAGCCAGGCGTTGAGTGCTGGGCATGGATGAGTTTGTCGTGAGTTCAGGTGGTTATTGATGTTTGATGTTTGATGGGGGACGGAACGTGAAATGACGCCAGAGCGAGTTGCGTAATTACCGTAAGGTAATTGAGGTGGTAATTGCATTCTGCCGAAACATGGCCCCCAGTCTAACTCTCTGGGGCTCCACCCGCGACCGGCTCGGCGGGTGCTGTCAAGACTGAAAGATCGATCTGAATTTCTTTCCTCCCAGATTTTGCCGTCTATCCACGTGAGTATTATTATTAATATCATTAATATCATTTTATTGATTCTTTGCCTTGTCCTACTTAAATTACTTAAATTCAACAACAAGACTGATCCGTGGGTGTGCCGCCAGCAATGGCTCCAACCTCGATATCTAAAGTATGGCAAAATTGGGCATACCCACATCCGAGGTTGGAGCTTTGACCGGGACAGATGGTGGGAGGGCTAGATGACCCAAATATGCGGGCAAGGGTCGCCTTCAAGTCACCCAGCAGAGGACTACCAACCGCTTGATCCCAATTCCCAAGCTACTAAGTCCATCACTAAGTCCATCGATCCGCCTATTTTCTGATTGGAAGGGCCATTAGTCCAGGAGTGAGGTGCGTGGGAGGCAGATTTAGAGCAGGGGTCATGGAGAATTTGTATTACGGTATGAGATGGACTTGTTCATGTCTAGTCTTGGGCCGTCTTAGCTTGCTTCCGCGTTGACAAAAGGTGGTTGGCTGAAAGAGATGGAATCCTGCTTACCGGCGGTCCGGGGCATGGGGAGACCAACGTTCAGGCCTCAAACATGTCCTGGCCACTGCAAGTCACAGTAATTCAATGCACCAAGACTTTTCCGGGATCAAGAGTAGAAATTGTTGCGCTCATGAGTCGTGTGCTGTAGGTAAAGTTAGTAGGCAGATACAAGAGCAATTCAATCGCCAGCTGCCCCGCGCCCGCGCTTGCGTACTTTAGCTCTCGAGTCTAAAAGTCCACCACTATTCTCCATGCCGGGGTGTGAGAGAGCGAGAGAAAAAGGAAGAGAGTGCATCGAATCACCATCCCATTCGCCCATTACATCTTCAGCCCCAATTCAGTCGATCCAATGCGCTTCGACGACAATATGGACGACCGGCAGAGTATTGGCGGTGGGAGCGCAAACAGCTCCAGCGATTTTGTAAGTTGCCTTCGGTTATCCACCACCTGAGAATGCCGACCTACTCACTCTTGTCCAGGTGCGAAAACTTTACAAGTATGTTTGTCTTCATCCAATGCTCTTTTTTCCTCATGAGCGTCATGCTAATGATTAGAGAAGAATGCTCGAGGATCCGTCATACTCTCAAGTTGTGCGGTGGGGCGACGATGGCGGGAGCTTTGTAGTACTGGAGGTGCGAGCAGACGGACAACTCCTATCAATCGCTCTAGCTGACATCTCGCGCAGAATGAAAGGTTCACCAAGTCTATCCTGCCCAAACATTTCAAACATAGCAACTTCGCCAGCTTTGTGCGCCAGCTCAACAAATACGACTTCCACAAGGTGCGACACAACAACGAAGAGAGTGGGCATTCTCCGTATGGCTCAGGCGTAAGTGGGCTATGGAAATATCAGCTTTGCTTCGCGGCTGATGATTCTAGGCGTGGGAGTTCAAACACCCTGAGTTCAAGGCGAACAACAAAGATTCGTTGGACAATATCCGCCGCAAAGCTCCAGCACCCCGGAAACCACCTCAGGTAGTCGATGAGGCAGCTCCAACCCAACAAATGGATCTTGTGAATACACAGTTAGTAGCTACACAGCAGCAACTCCAACAGCTCCAGCAACGTTATGAAGAACTCAACATACATCACTCAATACTGACTCAAGAGCTCATGAATGTACAAAAAACCGTTGTCAATCACGAACACGTAATGCAAAATGTAATGAGTTACCTGCATTCTGTAGATGCAAGGCAAAGACGGGATAGCAAGATCGGAGGACCGTTCGCACAAACGGAGGAGAACCACGCACCACCAGCCAACGTGGACCCGGCACAGCAGCAGATCTCTCCACTGGAAGACGAGCCCGCATCGCCGTTGCAACATGCGACTAAGTTGCTGCACGATCTCAATGCGGATGTCCAATTGAATTATAAGAACCTAGAACATATGTCGGATCTGCATAATCGTAACGGCGTCATGTCTACTCCGCCTCCTGATGGGTCTCGCTGTCATGCAAGGGCGCCACCATCCGCTGGCTCCAGCTCTTCAATGGGTTATGCCAAGCTTCATGGAGATTCGGAAGCCATAGTCTACCCTGTTGGCCAGTCGAATGGTATCGATCCAATGTACAGCGAGCATATCCACAACATACCATATCCCATGCCAACGAAAGAGAACGAGGCCGTGGACTCAAGAATGTCAGCGCCAGCTGCGCGGAAAAAAAGTACGCAAGTAGATCCGGGCTGGGTTAGGGCTCCTCAAATACTGCTCGTTGAAGATGACCCAACTTGTCGAAGGATTGGAAGCAAATTCTTGTACTCCTTTCGCTGCGCAATAGACAGTGCCGTGAGTAGTTGTCAAGAACAATGTTCGGGCAGATGCTGACAGTCATAGTTCGATGGTTTGGAGGCCGTCAACAAAATGAATGCAGGTTCGAAGTACGATTTGGTCTTGATGGATATCATCATGCCGAATCTTGATGGCGTTTCAGCAACACATTTGATACGACAATTTGATCACACTCCCATTATAGCCATGACTTCAAACATACGCAGTGATGATATTTCGATGTACTTTCAACACGGTAAGTAAACTGCTGGTGAGTGCAATATAGGGATTTAACAGATAGACAGGTATGAACGACGTCCTACCTAAGCCCTTTACCAAGGAAGGTCTTCTGAACATGCTCGAGAAGCATCTGGGGCATTTGAAGCACATGCCAGATGGAATGGAGCCACTGGCGCCTCATCCAGGGTCTTCGATACCCCAAAGTTCAAGTGCACAGTCTCTGAAAGACGAAAGCTCTCCAGCTCAGTCACCGTCAACCATATCGAACTGGCAATCGCCAGGACAGTTTCCTGGAATCTCACCTACTCAAGCAGCTGCGCCACATCAGTTCATGCACCCTATGCACGCGGGATATAGCCAGGAGCAAAACCCCGTTCAGTTCCAACCTCCTCATACGCCTCTCGGTGCTCCACGACAGATGCAGCACCGAAGACAAATCTCGGAGATTGGAGGTGAGGATATATCGAGCGATTCGAAACGTCAACGGATATACGATCAATCGAATCCTCTGGGAATGAGCCCAATGCATCCGGGTAGGCCCCGGTAGCACAGTGGAACCCTTGTCCCTAAGTATCTTTCTGAATTTTCGCAATTTGCATCATGAATACTGTTGAAAGATGGCAAAGGTTATTTAACAAGATATGTTGCATATATTTGTCCATGTGCAAAAGGGAGGAAACATGGCGTCTCTCGAAGATTCTGGGGGGCTTAAAGTTGGCAGCGTGGCGTGATGAGTGTGGGTCTTTGTCATTGTTTATTGGGTCGGGGGCCATGCTTGAAGAAAAGTGTTGGCTTGAGGGTTGAGAAAGGGTTTGATGGAGGATTTGTGAATCGACGACAATGCGTTATGACTCCATCTTAGGTATCAAGGAAACGAAATGATGCTCTTGAAGAGGAATGAAATCAAATCCAAGACGAAAAGCGAAAGGGTCATTGATTGAAATAAGTAGCTGGGGTATTTCCGTGTAGAAAATCCAGGCCTTGAGGTCTTTTGTTCTGGACTCTTGGAGGGACACTTTCCGTCAAGATTCTAGAATTCTAGATGCCTCGATTCTAGATGAATAAGGTACCTACTCTACAGGCTACAGCCAACAATCTTTGAGACAACTGCCGAATATGACCCGATGACTGTATCCATATTCCGCCCGTCAACAATGTTGGTGATGTCCATATTGATGATATACTAGCTACAGAAGGTGCTGTCATGATGCCTCCTCCCAAGACTTCCAAGGCAAACAAGGCCAAACAGAAGCCCCAAGAAGACCAGAGAGAAGAGTCCTTACAGGCAGTCGTCAGTGCCTATCCTGCACAACCGAAACCACTCTACTGACACCGACTTCCTAGGTTCTGGCCGACTCATTTGAGACGAGATTCAAACCTTTTAGCCTGGAACGACCACGAGTGATTTTCTCCCTCTACCTATACCTTGACTGGTTCTTGCTGACCGCCCAGTGTCTCCTTCCTCTTGCAAATACCCCGTTGATCGAGTACACTCTCGAGTTCCTCGCCAATGCCGGAGTCCAAGATGTTTTTGTATACTGCGGAAGTCACGCGGACCAGGTTGAAGAATATATCAAGTGGGCTGCCTTCTCGAAATATTCTGAGCGGCCTTGCACACTCGGTTCGTCGCTGACTTGATTTCTCTCCTATAGCGCCTCGAAATGGAAACTCAAATCATCTCCCTTCCGCAATCTGTCATTACTCAAATCCTCCGCCAGTTCCGTGGGCGATGCCATGCGTGATCTGGATCGTCGCGATCTCATAACAGGCGATTTCCTCCTTGTTTCTGGCGATGTGGTCTCTAATATGTCCATTGAACCGGCGTTGGCGGCACATCGAGGTCGCCGAGAAAAAAACAAAGACGCCATCATGACAATGGTACTTCGGGAAGCGGGTGCTGGCCATAGGACCAAGAGCAAAGGGTCAAGACCAGTGTTCGTCATCGATCCGGTTGCGGAAAGATGCCTTTATTATGAGGAGCTGGGTAGTCGGAGGGGTAGAAGCAGATATATCACCCTGGATCCGGAAATCCTTACGTCGAATGCTGAAATCGATATCCGGCATGATCTGATTGATTGTCGTATAGACATTTGCACGCTTGATGTCCTTACACAGTGGAGCGACAATTTCGATTTTCAGTCTCTACGCAAGAGCTTTCTACATGGAGTGCTGAAAGACTATGAGACCTACGGGAAGACGATACACACATATATCCTGACAGACCAATATGCTGCCAGGGTCAAGAGCTTACGAGCGTACAATGCCATCAGTAAGGACATTATGGGGCGATGGGCGTACCCGCTTTGCCCGGACAGTAACCTTGTGCCTGATCAAAGCTATCGCTTTGGGAAAGGCAAGGTGTATCAAGAAAGTGCGATTGTGAGTGGGAGGGCATCGATAAGGAAGTCAGTGGTTGGCAGTCATACCTCTTTCGGGGAGCATAGTATCGTTATTGGAAGTACCATTGGAAGAAGATGCAAGATTGGAAGAAACGTCGTCATCGAAGGAGCCTACATCTGGGACGACGTTACTGTCGGAGACGGCTCGATTATCCGCGAAGCCGTTATAGCCAACGATACCACGATAGGAAGTAATTGTACAGTTGAGTCCGGAGCGTTGATCTCATTTGGAGTACACCTGCCGGACCATATTGGTATCTCAATGAATCGCAAGATTACTCGACATCAGGAAATCTTTTTTGATAATAGGGTGGACCCGGAGGACTCTGATGCCTCCAGCGTCGCATCCTCTCGTCTCATGTATCGCCATCCTTCAGCTTCCAGCTCCGTTTCTTCTATATCTACACTGGCATCCTCAGAAGACGACTTGGGACCTGTGCGAGACTCCTCCCGCCGTAGTAGCTTCCGTTCTGACCCTTCGGATGACGCAACAGAAAGTCGTGATTTCCACTTGGAAGCAACTGCGAGCGTCCTTGATGGTCTACAGAAAGATGATCCTGCTGACACCATCATACTTGAATTGAACGGCTATCGCATGTCCACAAATGCGAGCCAACATGAGGTACGCAAGGCCGTCGTGGCGGCTTTCATGAGGAGAGTGTCAAACCTTAGTGCTAGTGATAATCCATCTAGCATCAGTGCGCGCGAGGCTATAAAGGAGATTTTTGGAAAGTACAAGGGACTAGTCGAGCGGACAATATTCGACAAAGACGTGGACGAAAAAGTAGATCAGGTGGACTTCTTGCTGTTGCTCCAGAAAGAGGTGCTTGGTCGACCGAATGGGGATCGGTTACTGTTGTTTACAACCAAAGAGGTGTATGATACGGAGATTATCGAAGAAGATGGGGTGCTTCAATGGTGGGACAATGAGCGAAGTGCTGAAGGGGCAATGAGGACAGTAAGAAATCTAATAGAGCCGTTCATAACATACTTAAGAGAGGCCGACGAGGATGATGAGAGTGAAGATGAAGATGAAGATATCGAGGACTGAGAAACAGATAATCACTCAAATCATGCCTCCATATTGCAGCGAGCAAATGTACGATAATCTCCCGACCGCCGTCCAAGGCATTGGTATCTCACGCCGTGCAATGCAACGCTGTACCCTGCTCCTCCCTTTTGATCTTTAACCCAAACCCCTCACCCCCCAACATCACGAAGCAACCGCCGTCCCGTCCACCATCCCCTCCAACCCCTCCTCCTCTTCCTGCTCCTCCCCGCCCGCCCCCCCTTCCCTCCTTTCTCGCCTCCTCTCCTTCTTCCTCTCCGTCTTCTCCNCTCTCCTCCTCGCTCAGCACAGCCGGCCTCTCCTCGATACCCTCCCCCCACGGCGCCACTATCTCCGTAACCACGTGCTTTATGTGCCGGCTGATCTGCCGCTCGGCCGCTATTCGCACCACGTCGCCTGTGCGTAGGGAGGAGTTGGGGTCCGAGACCAGGTGGGTTTGGTGCGTTTGGAAATGCTGTGAGGGGGGGGCACGTTGGTTAGCGGAATGTTTGGTGCAGGAATGGAGGTGTTGATAGGGAAGGGAAGGGTTTGGAGGGGAAGGGAGGGGAGCACCTTTTTGAGGAAGCGGTTGTAGGTTTGTTTGGCGGTGCGCACTTTGACGGCTTTCATCATCTTGCCGGCGGAGACGACGACGCCGCAGAGGACCTTTGGAGGGGGGCCGGGCATCTTGGGGTGGTGCGGGTACGGGAGTTGGATCCAATGGGTTGGAAGGGGCCGGGCGTATGCCGGCACAAGGGCTGAATCGATTGCTGGTTGCTCGAGGCCGTGGACAAGATTGATACTGGGGGTCCCGGTGCCAAGAATTTAGCTTAGTCATGGAAACGGAGTACCTAAGGCACACTCTGGTAGGGCTTAGCGGGGATCGGTGCGCAACGGCTCTTGTCCACCGACTATGCGACTTTCGGACGTCAGGAAATGGTACTGCAAAACCTGCAGCGACAGTTTAGTGAGCTGTTGCTCTAACAATTGACGACTTGATCAAATATGCGGCGGGTAGTACGTCCACTACACTACACCGTTGCAGATGAAAACCGGCTTGTCAACGTTACGGATTGTCCAGCAGTGTCGGTGGATAAAAGTAGATGATTCTTTGATCAATTTTGTTGTTTTCATCATGTAAGGTAGCTCTTACGCACTCCAGGTCTGTCCCGTACTCGCAGGCATGAGGAACTCTGAGCTGTAATGTTTGATTGGCATCTCGGCCTTAGATATCCATGGCGCTACAAGGTGCGCTTCGAACAAGTTTATCAACAAACAAAAAAAGGAAGAAAAAACAAAAGAGTTTGCAAGACGAAGAAGCCCTGGCGAAGTGGTGTAAGTGGTGTGAGAGAGGAGCGTCGCAGGGTCAGTTTGTGGAATTGGGAGAGAGGGAGCGCGGTAGGGGATGATAGAGAACAGGCTGAAGGTGTAAAGTCGGGCGAAGAGGTGCCTGACAGGCGTTTCTTAATTGCCAAATGCGTTAAGACACATGTCTATTTCCGCACAGTATTACCCAGCGTTATCTTCTCACAGGAACGATTCCTCCATCAACTACCACTCATTACCCCACTCTAGTCTCCAACCCAACCCGCTTGCCCTCCTCTCTCTCTCTTTTCCCCCAGCACTTAAAACTTCGGCACATCATACGTCGCCTCCAACGCATTATAGTGCGAGAACAGGCCATGGGGGTCGAATCTTTTCTTGAGTGCGTTCAGCCGTGGTAGCTTCCGCTCCGTGTACCAGCCTAGCTGCCCCTCGTCGCCATGCCCGTAGTTGACATAGACTTCTATGTTGGAGGTGCTGGCTCCGCTCGTGGGGATGAAAAGGGCACGCGCGGAGCGACCGACTTCGGATGCGGCGGTGGCGAGGGAGCTGTTTTTGAAACCGACGTCGAGGAGACTAAGAGAAGGGGGAGTCAGGCGCTTTTATCTATGCTTTCCGCCCCCTTTACTTTTGGAGAGCGAAATTGGGGGGAGCAAGCGTGAAGAGGGGGTTTTTTTTTGACTTACAAACGTGCAACGGCGTTTCGGTATGGATAGGCGGTTGAATCGTCAGCAACGGATTCGACAACTCGACTTGCGTACATGTCTATCGCGAGGAAAGATGCACGGAAGACAGGGTATTGCGCGTAAACGGTATCCATGTATTCGAGTGCACTCATGAGGGTCGGGACGTCGATTTGGTAGAGGTTCAGACCCCAGACGCTGTGGAAGTTTCCTTTGATGCAAGAGAGAGGATCGGCGCCGAAATGGGCCGTAGTCTCGATGTCTTTCCAGGGGATCATGGTAATGTTCTGCTCCAAGGGTCCGAGATCTATCAGCGGCTGGATGAGCGCTAGGCCCTCTTCCAAGGGGCCCACGTAAATGAAGTTGGCAAAGATGTATGTCTAAAGATATGGTCAATTGGTGCTTAGATAGTGTTCGAAAGATGACTTACGCCTCCGAATGCTTCATCGTAGCCGATTGCTAAGTCAATTGAGAAAGCGTCTGGAATTTTGCCAGTGAAGGATTGCGCAAAGTTGTAAAGGGTTGCGTTCTGACTCGCTCGGAACCTAAAATCTGCATTCATTGCTTGGCCGTTGTTTGTGAAATTGTAGACTTGGTAGGTGGCTGATGTGACGATACCGAAGTTGAAGCCCGCACCTCGCATTCCCCACCAGAGTTCCGGGTGGCTGGTCGCTGAAACGTTGATCAGGGAGCCAGTACCTGTCACCATCCTGACCGATTGAAGAGCATCGAGCTGAAGCCCGTGCAAACCTCCGTAGGGTCCCACGCCGCCGCCGAGAGAAGCTCCGACTATGCCGACGCAGGAGCACGAGCCAACTTCTGTAATTGAACCATTGAGTGTACGAACTTTGCATGGTGATGACGAGGAGAATAGTATTGACGATGGATTACTCACGGAATTCTTTTCCAGCCTCGTATAACGGCCCCGTAATGTTAGCGAAATGGACCGATCCACCAACTGTCATAGTGTTGGCATCTTTGTCGATGGCGACGGTGTTGAAATGGCTCAGGTCGATTTCAATCCCGTTCTGGACCGTACCCAGAGTTGCTGAGTAGCCGTGCCCACCGCCTGTGCCGAGAAATGATATGTGGTGACGATAGGCATACTCGATCTGTTTCCAGGACTGTTAGTGGCATATGTCTGTGGATATGTCCTCGTTGGGGCTCAAGTGGAGTAGACGAACAATTTTCTGGACATCAAGATCGGTGGTCGGTTTCACCGAAACGATGTATGTTGGGGCGCTGAAGGCGTTCCATCTCTGAGTAGTCTCGAGGGTATAGTTGCTCTCTGAGGGGAGATAGACGGCAGATGTTTCGGATAGATGGTCTCTGAAGTAAGAGGCTATTTCTGGACCGGTCCGAGCAAGTACGGTTGCAAAGGAGGTTAGAAATGTGATGATTGAGAGTGAAGAAGGCATGGCTTCGGAAGAGGGGGGATTTGGGAGACGAAAGGTATCAAGTGAGGCGTTGAAAAAGTTGGGTTCATCGTCTTGTGAGGTTTATATGTGTAAAGTATCAGACCGCGATTCCCTGAAAGCCATCTCAATCGCCATGCGCCATATCGAGACTCAGCCAAATGGCTTCAAGCTGACATCCTGCACATTACATCATGACTGAGAACAGACCTAACCCAACGCGTCAAAGAGATGTAACGTTTCCAATCGGATGCGTCAAGGCGATTTAAGGCCCAATATTCGGTACAACATGTCATGATGCTCCGACTCCAAGCTTGGATTTCTTCTTTGCTATCTGCCTTAGTAGAGAACCTTGTACGCTATAGTGGTAGGTTCGGATGGGTGAAGATTGAGGGGTCCAAAGTGGTGAAATGGATATGTTATATATATATAGAGAGAGAGAAAGAGAGTCGGTAAGAAAGAAATTTAACGAGTCGACCCGTCACCTCCCTCAGGATCCACGAGGGACCATTAGTGAGCTGCATCTTGGCAAAAGTCCTGAGTGAGTGAGTGAGTGTGCAACTGAGCGATTGAGTGAGTAAGTATGGGGATGAGTGTGTGGCCAAGTCAAGATGGATGGTTTCTTGCGTGCTTGTGTGTATGTGCGGTACTGAAATTGTTCGGATGTAATTTTTCGGTCTCGGTGGGTTTTTGGCTGCGGGGACCGGGGCCCTGTTGTTCGGCAATGCGCTTGGGCCCGCTGTGAGGCGGAGAGGCGGACTCGGAATGCCGTGGTGTTATTTATCATGATATTTGACTGGCTTAAAATACCGAGGTAGGAATTTTCGGGTCCTTCCCGCCGTATGCTGTACCTTAGTCCGTATGCTAGGTGACGCCTGGAATTCTTCACAGAATTGATTCTTCACCAAGACCTCAGCAAGCTCAGCTATCGACTAGCAACATGTGCATGACACGCCTGAACAGCGGCGTTCATTTCGACGCATCAGGCTTTTGGATCTCGGCTAGCTATTGCCAACAAACACAAAAAAAAAGGAGCAAGCTCTCAAAAGTAGAGCCTGAGGTTGGCACGCCAAAGGCCATCGACCGCGCTGGTACCTGTCCACCTGTCCTAAGCCTACTTTCGGAAGTCGGATCCTTGGTCAGCTAAGGTACTGTATCTTACCTTAGGCGCATATGCCCGGAGCTATCCGAGATGTTGGCGCAGGAGCCTTGGCGGATTGCCATGTCCTGCAAACTTTCCCATTACTTACCCACACATGGACCAACTCAAATCCTCAACTCCTACCCTTACATCAAGGAACGTGTTGACTTTTCAGCAGATGGTCCCGATTTATGGAAGCTCTTATCACTGTTTCGAGCAGTCTCATTGCATTCTCCACCCATGGATTACCATAGTCTCCTTAGCACTTCACCGTCCTAGTAGTTGGATAAGTCATTGGATGGAATGTTCCCCGGTAACTAAAACTCATAGCTAACGCATCTTCCTGCTAACCCCCACATGCTACACTCCATACTCGTATCCGGCGCCCAATGCGTGTTCCAGCTGCCTCCCACATGATGATATAACATGATAATACACAGCAACGTCTGATTGTCAACATAACGATACTTCAATCAAAACTTTTGATCAAGTAGTGGCTACAGCTTGGATAGAATATCAACCAATCATCAAGACGGTATATGCTAGCCAACAGTGTACGAGACGGGTCTCCTTCCCCACTTACGACCATGCCTTTGCTCGCTCGCTCTCTGACCCTCTCTTTCTCCGCTCTGGAAGCCTTCTTGTTCAAGGAAATATGTCAATGCCGCCATAGATCTTGCTCCTTATCCTCGCTCTTTCGGCGTTTAAGGTATCATGGCCTATAGCCATCATACCTCAATTGCCCACCACGTCCCCGCTTCTCTTTTCCAGTCTTTGCCTGCCTTACTGCTTCGACTTCATTTTTCCCCAGCTGATCTACGTCATTGAGCCCATTCGCTCCTTCAGACTTTGCGATCACCCCCCATCCTCGCTTTTGAAATAGTCTTACCTTCCTCTTTCACTCTCGCTCCCCGAGGTCTCTCTTGTCCTTGTCGAGCTCTGCAGCAATGCCTACTGAAATTGGTAGCCGTAAAGTCGGCAGCGTCGGCTATGGTCTTCTCGGTGGGCGTCCCACGCACATTCGCCCTGTCCAATCAACGCTAATCTCTCGTCCCAGGATTGACCCCGCGTTTTAACATGCCGTCCGAAGAGCAATCCTTTGCCGCGATGCGCGCAGCTCTATCTACAGACTGCAGTCTCTGGGACGGCGGCGAATTTTACGGGCCGTCGCCCGATATCAATTCGCTTACCCTGTTGAGACAGTACTTCACCAAATATCCCGAAGATGCCGACAAGGTGGTACTAAACATCAAGGGGGCTCTCCGACCGGGCTTAATCCCTGATGGTAGTCCAAAATTTGTGAGACAGAGCGTAGAGCGTTGTGTGGAGATGCTGGGCGGGAAAGGAAAGATTGACATGTTTGAGTGTGGACGTCGAGACCCGAATACTCCGCTTGGGACTACGCTAGCGACACTCGAGGAGCTTGTGAACGAGGGCAAGATCGGTGGGGTCGCTCTGTCCGAGGTGAATGCGGATACAATTCGCGCAGCGGCCAAGATTACCAAAATCGTGGCTGTAGAGGTCGAAGTCTCACTCTTTTGCACCGACCCCTTGTCCAACGGAATCGCCAAGGCGTGTGGCGAGTTGGATATTCCAATCATTGCGTGAGTCCACTTCCTGATCACGATATTCGTAGCTAATGCCCTGGCGATAGCTACTGCCCAATTGGTCGCGGTATGTTGAGCGGCCAGATCAAGTCGTTCGATGATATCCCCGAGAAGGACTATCGAAGGATGCTACCACGCTTTCAACCACCAAATTTCGAGAACAATATGAAGCTCGTTAAGAAAGTTGAGACTCTGGCGCAGAAGAAGAAATGCACCGCAGCCCAGCTAGCCCTCGCGTGGGTGATGAGTCTATCGAAGAAGGAGGGGATGCCTACATTCATTCCCATCCCGGGATCCACAACAGTCGACCGTGTCATCGAGAACGGGAGAGCAAGCGATGTGGAGTTGAACGAGCAGGATTTGGCAGAGATTGACCAAATGCTTGGAACATGCGAGGTGACGGGTGATAGATACCATCCGGCAGGCATGAGGTTGATCAATGGCTAGAGCCGCGACTTCCGGCAATCAAAGGTCCAGTGAGGGCCAAAGCCTTTCTGTGGCTACAACACCGCACATCTGGATGTCTATTCGCTGCTTCATTCCTTTAATGTCATGCCATGGTTAGAATTCTACCGCTTCTTTACGCCTAGTTGGAGCTGGCACTGCATTGCTAGATAGCTTCCAAGTAAACGCATTAATGAAGAAAGTCTCAAATCGAGTTGGTGCTGAAGAAAAGCTCATTGGCCACGGATATAAATTAACTGGTTTAAAAAGTCAAACCCCAAGGCGACCCACACCCCCTACCTAGACATTCAGCTCCACGCCCAGGCTCTGATAGCAGAATGGAGACAGCGACTCAGCTGAGCTGTCGACGCCTCTTGGGCTGTAGCTAAGGATGCAGCCTGATGCTGACTGTTTCGACAATGCAATTACCGACATGACATGATTGATCCGATGGGCTTACAGGTGGGGAAGTTCGGCAGCTCGAGGCCCGGATCGAGCGGGGACGAGCAGCATTGGCGGCGGCCGTTTCTATGCTTGTGCATGGCCGCCTGAGATTACTCCGCGTAGATGGTGACTTGGAAAGTACCAAACAGGTGGACAGGTGGAGGATGCGGTGGATGATGTTGGCGAATCATGGATGCATGAGGGTGCAGACCCTCGCAGATTGCTGGGGTTCGGGGGTAGAAAGGGGCAGGAGCCGAGGGGCAGGGCCTAGAGGTAGGCAATTGTTGAGCGAGTACGGGGTAGGGTTTGATAAATCATCATGCAGCATCGAGCTTCGGGACGGTCCCCTTCCCCACAGTTGGAACGGTGGGAGAATGGTTCGTTGACTAAGATTGGCGCTAGCGGGACTACCCGGTAGCGGCATTTCTCTGCAGTACCAAACACCAATAAGGTAAAGTAGGTAGGTAGGCTCGTCGGTTCAGTGGAAGCTTGATTTGTTAAATTACGATCTTGGGGGCTAGTTGTGGAGCACCCAGCAATCGATTTGATATGATTTTTTTCGCTTGGTGGCTGAGCATTTGCCTCATCCGCATCATTCGCCTTCTATTTGTTCTAGAATTCGTTATCTCGTGCGACTTAGTTGAGTCTTACTGGTCGTCGCCCTTATCATGTTTAAACTTCTTCTGCTTCTTCTTCTTCTTCTTCTTCTTCTTCTGCTTCTCTTGACGCACAGAAGATTCTGATTTGGCCGTACAAGGCTGCAGTGCTTCCCTCACTCCCGCAGCCGTCAAAAGACCCTGACAATCACGCCACCCGCATATAGCTGCATGGAACTGCATGGAGCTGCATTTTCAGTAGTTGCAACACTCCTATTCGCAAGCACCGACAGCGCGTAAAACGCCATCATCGCCAAGTTATTCAAAGCGCGGGCTCTTTCAGAACTTTAATCCCAAAAAAATCTCCACAGTAGTATTGGATGAATCGTCTATGCCTCAATCGCTCTATATCAGCCAGTCTGTACATAGCAGCATCGTGATAACACTAACGTGACCAAGCTATCAGTCTCGATAGGATGCTTGGATGATCAATACGTAAACATTCCAGAGACTTTCCACCATCATCCAATTGAGTTGAACAAAATCCGATACCGAACTCATAGACACAGTCAAAGATGGAGGTTTTTGTATTGAAAGATATGTTGGCCATGTCGTAAGTTATCCATCAGCGAATGAGAAATGCAAGATTTTGTAATCGAATTGTGTGCGGGGGGCGTGATGATTCCAGTCTGACAGCTGCGGGAGTGAGGATTGGAGTCTCTTACTGTCGGTACCAAGCGGAGCAGACTCCGATGCGTGCAACTAGAGTGGGGGGATCAACATGTATGCGTTGGAAAGAGTACCTATCTTGGTTGAGCATCCCCCAGAAAAAGATAGAGGGGTGTTTAAAGGTTTGGGCTATGGTGATCAGATACTATCTGCTTTCTATACCGTGACATGCGAAACGCTAACGCTAACGTCATTTAGATAGGCACCACCACGCTCAAGGCACCATCCTTCTCCATGGTGTGTGCACTTGCCGCCATCCTCATAATCTACCCGTAGTCCTTGAGGCTACTGTCATCGTTTCGCTCACTCGGCTGAGATCGTGCCCAAGAGCCATGACGACACCTGGAAGCTCGACCCTAAATCACTTGACAGGCAAGCGTGGAGCGTGCGATCGCTGCCGCGGCCAAAAGCTCAGATGTATACGAGACGACCAGAACCAGAATTCTCCCCAGGCCACGTGTATTCGCTGTTTCAAAGCGAGGGCCACCTGCAGTTATGGCACGGCGAAGCGTGCCGGTAGATCTCCCCCTTCCAACATTTCTTTTCCTGAGGAGCGGAGAGGAACGGGCAGCGGGAAACCAAAAATTGGGAGCTTGGCCGCGAGGTCTACAGCCAACCCGAGTGGCCAGACTGGCTTTGTCGAAAGCGAGGCAGATACATGGCAAGATCGACGTGGAACTGGACACTGGAGTAACGGTCGGTTGTTAGAAGAGTATACCGTGGATCAAGAGAGTGAAGGGGAGACTGCGAACACGTCCCCAATACATGCACAGAGCCCTTCATCCCAGCACGACAGCTCCAATGTCTTGAGCGGAGTCCATCTCGACTTTGCCTCATATCCTTCGTCTTCGACTACAACTTTGCCTTGGCCTGAGGAAACGATGCCGGTGTTCTCTAACCATGATGCAGAAGAGGCTTCGTGCTTTGAACCTTTTGGTTCCATGTACAGCTGGGCCTTCCAGGACTATCGAGCACAGCTCATGGACATCCAAGTACCGAAAATTTCGCAAGCTAGTAGTTGTGAACAGCCCGGAGATGCGGCCGTCAACGCGTATGGCATACCTGCACAAGAAATTTCAACCGATGCACAGATAACCGGGGTATCAGACGAGGCAATGGATGTTGATTTACTGGCTACAAGCGCCCATAAGGCAACCTTCGACCCCACGAGTGCGCTGGATGCTCGACCGCGTCGAGTAGTTCAAGACACAGAAAGAGAATGTGTGCGGTTATCTAATAGTTCTGGCACGAGCCCAACAGCCAATCCCAGACTGTTCAAAGACGTGCCTAAAATAGAGACCGGAATCAAGTTGGACCAAAGTTCTCCGTCTATTAACGAAATCCAACACCGGCGTATGCAAGAGCTTTCTAAATTAGCAATGGATTTGTACGCACAACTGGCGACCAACGATCCCGAAAACCATCAGCCGACGTCCGGCGCCACGGCGACAACCTTTCAGGATCAATTGGTAGGCAGCGTCTTGAAGAGCTCCAACACTTTCTTGACGCTGCTGAGTTCCTTTTCCACGCCAGTCACACCTTCTTCCCCCTTTCCCTCTTCTCCTCCTGCTTCTTCAATGAGTCATAACAACCCCACCTATGACTCCAGTGACAGTGGCTCCTCGCCCTTAGCTTCAGCGCTGGAACCTGACGACCATGCCATGGATGAAGCGGTGCAGAACTCCTATGGCAAGGTTTCCGCCGGCAGCTCTGACGACTCCCAGCCGTCTCCCCCAATCGACATGGCGACCGTCCTCCAGCTCCTTACATGCTACATCCGCATCACGCACCTCCACAGCATCATGCACGCTCGCATCCTCGACTATCTATTCGCCTACCTCCAACACAAACCCCAGCACGTCGGTTCCGTGCCCCCTGTCTTCCCCAACATGCAGGTCGGAGGCGTCTCGCTAAACAGATTCGGCACATTTCAAGTTCAGTTACTCCTGCAGATCAGCGTGCATGTACTCGGCGAGATTGAATCGGCGCTGGGCTTGCCAAAAGAGTTCAGAGTCGGGAAGAGCACGGATGGGGGGAGGACAGGGGTTTTAGGGGCAAGTGTCAGTTGGGATTTTGTCAAGTGCTTGATGAGCGAGGGGGCGTGGAGGGGGAAGAAGGTGGAAAGTGTGAGGGAGCAGTTGGCAAACTTGAAGAGGGTGTTGAAGCGGGCTATGGCATTCTAGTCAATGAAAATGATGGGATGAGATTGCGGGGAACAAAGGAAGTTTTAGATTACCTTAATGACAATATTACATACGTACCTTACCTTACGTGCTCATCTTAGGTAGATAAGAGGCTGCGGATAGCGCCCGCATTCCCGCTCGACGGTGTAAAGTCTACCTTATCTTATGAGCTCTTAGATTACGGACTTTTACCGTCGCATTACAGGACTGACTGACTGAATAATTGATTATTGAACGTCTTTGCCAAATGATAACATGAATGATAACTATCTTCAACTAGTTAAGAACCAACCATTCTATTTCCCAACAAGAAACCAACGTTTGGGTGCAAATAGGAAAGAACCAACCATTCTATTTTCCAACGAGAAACCAATGTCTGAGTGCAGTAACCTTCCCTCCTCCCTTCACAGGCCCAATTCCCCAAACAGAAAATCATACCCAACACCCACTCCTTCCCGCCACCCCTCCGCCCCTTCGGCGATGCCCAGATCATGGATATGCCTCACCCCGTTCACTTCCCCAAACCCCCCTCTCACACCCATCTCCCGCATCACCTTACAAAAGGTGACCGCGGTGCTATACGGTACGATCTCATCCTTCGTCCCGTGTATCAAGAAAGTCGGTGTGGTGTAGGTTCCGAGACGCAGGTGGGAGAGCGGGGAAATGGCCGCTATGAGGTGGGCGGCCGGGGCCGCGGACCATGGTTTGCCATTGGAGGGGCGGATACCATTGAGGAGTAGAGGGAGGCCGTGCCCGTCTTTGAAGAGGGAGAGGACGAGCTCGGAGCGGGGGTCGCCTGGCCGCACCCAGCCCAGGTGGCTGCTGTCGGTGCTGTTGGGGGAAGCGGAGTAGGACGTTATCTGCAGGGAGAGGGAAATGGTGTTAGTGCTGTGTGGTTGGGTGCGAAGAAGGGAAAGAGGATGCTTACTGGTTTTGTAGGCAGAGAGGAGATGATATTGTCCATTGAAAGCCGGCGCTCCGGGTACATTTCAGCCCGGCGGACATCGAGGTCTGTTAATGGCGGAAGCTAGTAGTTAGCGCTTTCCTTGGAATGAACTTCATCTAAGGTATCGCGCTTTGACATATCAACAAACTCACCTCCAGACTCAAAGTCGGTAGGGCCATAGAAGCTCAAGATTGCCACCGGAGGTTTCAATCCTGCCTCTTTGCTCTTCCACGCCGTCGTCATGGCCAAATGCCCACCAGTTGACCATCCTATTACCACTATCTGCTTCTCATCAATCACAATTCCTTTGCTTTTCACGACAGCCTGCAAATCCTTCTGTACCCATGCGTAGGCGTCGCATACATCCGCGATAGGCCCGTCGATGAGATTTATCTCCGGACAGAGCCGGTAGTCGATGCTGATGGGCAGCACGTTGTGAGCAAGGAGAAAAGCCGTCTGCAGCGGTCGGATCGCTTTTTTGGAGAGCGTCATGTGTCCGCCGCCGTGGATCATGATTGCTACATTTCGAGACACTAGTCAGCGGGGGTCCAATTGTGAGGGGGTACTGTAGCGCTAATTGAGAGATGAGCGTGTACCGACAGGCATGGCCCTCGAGGGAGCGCACGCAGGAAGGTAGATATCTGCCTCGATGAGGACGCCGTCTACCTCTTTGTACACTACCGTCTGCACGGTAGGCTTTTTGTCTTCGTCACGGGGGGGTTTAGTCACCTTTTGGCTATTGGATGCCACAAGTAGCCGCTGCGTATTTGATTCTGGACTCGGGCCCTGCGAATACGATATGTTGCTGAAACCAACCTGTTGAAAGGACCGTACCCATGACTCTGGCGGCTGCAGAGGGTAGGTCGACCCGTCGTTCGCAAGCCACCAGCCATCCAGCAAGCCGAAGACGATGTCATACCAATCAACCAGCTGCGTCACTTCTGAGAGGACGATGAAGCCTCGCGTGTTCAAAAGGCTCTTTAGCCTACCGATTGTTTTTGTCTTGTTTGTCGTCGCATGCACGCAATTAGTGCCTATGACAATGTCGTATGTATCCCTCAGCGAAGCGGGCATGTCGGTCTCCAGATTCAAGGCTTGGAACTCCATCCAAGGGTACTTTGCAAACTTAGCCTTGGCACCTTTCACGAGCGAGGGCGAAATGTCGGTGAATTTGTAGTGGACGGGTAAGCCGCTAGCTTGTATCACTTCGGCGAGCCGCGTAGTCGTGCCGCCGAAGCCAGCACCTACTTCGAGTATTCGTATCGGGTCATCTCTGGACGTTGTGCTGCTGGAGTTCACGATGGTCTGAAAGAAGGTCACTAGTTGTTCCGTCAGTGTGGACAGCATCGGAGAGGCGCAGTAGTAGTCTTCCATGACTTTTTGGGCTGTGGCGCCACGGAACATGAGGGTTATAGGGTCAGTCTTGCCTGTTAGGCAGTTGGCTAGTTTTGGGCCTGTCAGAGCCATGAGTCGAGCTTCGCCAGCATACGGAGGGAATCGCGCAAGAAACTGCTCATGAAGCTCCTGGGATAGCGTGGATGGTGTCTGTCCGCTGCCGCGGATGAGTTCCGAGCCCTGCCTGGTCAAGAGATCATGCTTCTCGAGGATCTCGAGCAGTCGATTCATCACCTTCTTATGCTTGGGCTGATGGGAGATCAATGGAATTTTCTGGCCTTGTGAAATATGACTAATGTCTGAACCCAAAGCTTGAAACGCCTCACAGATGTATGCCAATAGCAATTCGTCTTGCTTCGGAGCTACTTCTGTCCAGTAGTTCAGGAATCCACGTTTGGCGGCCGCTTGGTCGAAAGAGGCGTCGCTTTGGACCAGCGCTTCCATGGGATTCGCTAGGTCGACTCCTTCGCCCTGTCCCTTCTCGGCAGAAGAACTCTTCTCAGAGCTGCTTGACACATCTCGGCCTGTTTGGTTTGTTGACTTGGAACTGGCCGCTGGCGAAGATTCCCCTTGCGATGCACCTCCTACTCCCAGGAAGTCCAGTATTTCCTGCACTGCAGAGTCTAGAGTGAACCTGTCGTCTTCAATCTCTATTCCGAATGCATCTTCGAGGTCGCCTTTAAGCTCAACGGCAGAGAGTGAATCGATCCCGAGTTCTCCAAGAGTCGCTTTGCCGTTGATGGAGGCAATGGGGGCCCCTGAAGTCTCGGAAAGTAATTTTAACGCGATTTGGTGGCCTTGTTTTGACTTTGGGGTGGAGTTGGCGTCGGACGAGGCCAAGGTAGTGGATGATGGTGGACTAGAAATTGCAGCCTGAGGCCCTGAGTTGTTGAAGGTAGGCAGTGTTGCTTTCTTGCCCGAGGAGAAAGGAACGAGGAGCTCCAAGAGAGCCCCGTAGCTGCTAATAAGGAGATCCTCGGCTGTTATTTCCTTGCCATATTCCGTTTGGAGCTCTTCTGCAAGTTCTACGGCGGCCAGAGAGTCCACGCCGAGGTCGCCGATGTCGCCTTCGTGCGGTATTTCAGCCGGAGAAAGCCCTGTGTATGAAGCAAGGATTTCCCGCAGTCTCTTTTCCGCGCCATCATCGACTATCTCCGGGGTTGTCGCCCTGGTACTATTGTCCATATCAGACGGAGTCTCAGTCCCTTCGACGGACGTGGTTCTGGATGTGGTCTCAGAGGACTTGGCCGGTACCTGTGGGAGAGGCTTTGTTACCACAGCAGCTTCTTGAGACGGCTTTGCGTTAGCAGAATCTAGGAATCTTTCGAGCTTGGAGATTAACAGCTTAGTGAATTGCGCCCCAGTAATGATCATGGCAAGGGCACCGTCGCTTGTCATTACGAAGACGTCACCTGCTGCCTGGCCCTCGCCCGTGGTTGTGTATTTGGTGTAGACGGTCCAGGATTTGCAGTTGCGGAAGTCGCAGGCTGAGGACATAGAGACGTGGTCGACACCTGTGGCGACGTAGACATCTTCGCTGGTCACCAGTGTGCTGCTATTGATAAGGAGGCCGACGACCTGGATGAACGTGTCTATTACTACTGTATCGCAGTATTGAGTTACCGTGCTGTCCTCGAGACCAATTTCAGCTTTCTCTGAGAGGTCGATGTTGGCTATTGCCTCAGCATTGTCCAGTATGATGTGCGAGATTCCTTGAAGGAAGTCGGCATAGTGGACGACTTGAGAGAATAATCCATAGGCACGGTTGCACATTAGCTTCTCGGTATTTGGTTTGCTCTCTAACTCCTTCATCCTATATGCGATGAGTCTCTCGTACGTTCTGAAGTCGGGCTGCTCAGTCAGCATAATTTTGCCCTTCGCATGCGTTGAGACTCTTGATCTGGGGTCGGTTTTGGAGAAACTTTTAATTACGAAGCTCCACGTTTGCGCTTCGTCGGACCTTTCGAGTGTCAAGGAAGCTTCTCGAGCCAGGTCGACGCCCAGAGCTGCTTGGAAGGACAAGTCGAGGAAGCGAAGAGTGCCGGCCTCGATATGACCTTGGAGCAGCTGTACTCCCATTGCTGCGCACTCCATGTACATTGACGCCGGACATAGTGGTCTTTGTCGAACGGCATGGCCAGATACGATCTTGGTGAAACGCCGTGTTTCCAGGCAAATGTTGAAATCTCGGGAACGGTCGTTCTTGTTCGCTCCTTTCCCGACACTGACCAGTCTCAATGGTGCTTTTGATTCTTGGGGGGTTTCAGCAATTGTCACGTTCTCGACGACAGCGTTCTTCTGTGCTTCAATGGCCCGATCGATATTCGGGAGCCAGTGTCCTGTTGGTTGGAATTGATACGGTGGGAGCCAGATTTGCTTGTACGCATTCCTCTTTGTCGGGAGGAAATTCCAGTACGACACCGAGATCCCTTCGCGCCAGAGATTCGCCGTTACATTTGCCATCAACTTCATAGGCTCCTGAGATTCCGATATCCTGATAGCCTGGAGAGAATGTTCATCTGGCCTGGCCAAGGCGTTTTTGATCATGGGGATGATCGGTGAGCTCATACCGGCCTCCAGCCAGATGCAGGGACCAAGACGTTTCTCGATCCGCTGAACAGCGTCTGCAAAAAATACTGGCTCTCGCGCGTGTTGAGAAGGTCTTGCCGCTGACATTGCTTCAATCGATTCGGCAGTACAGGTCTCTAGGTGGATAACTGGCTTAGAGTATGTCAGTGATTCTGAAACCTGGTCGAGATCTTGTAAAATGGCTTTGGTAAATTTTGAGTGAAATCCATGGGTCACATCGAGCCGCTGGCTCCGGGTGCCGGAAAATCGTGAGTTGTCCTTCAATAGGCTTTCGGTTCGATCAATGGCGACAGAACTGCCTACCACGACCTGACTGGATGGAGCGTTGTAGCATGCAATTTCGACTTCTAGCTCCGCCGAATCCGCGTTGATACTGGCGACCATGTCTTGCACCATTTCGCGGGTATTGTGGACCACAAGCATAGTTCCGCTTTCTGGACCCCATTTTGTTGCCATCAACGATGCCCGAGAAGCGATGAGCTTGAGGCCATCATGAAGTGAGAGTACTCCCGAGACTACCATGGCCGCCAGCTCGCCAAAGCTGTGGCCAATCATTGCGTCTACTTGAAGACCAGCGTCGATCCAGCATTTGGCGCATGCGTATTGCATAGCGAAGGTGCCGCATTGCAGCGTTACCACATCGGTTAGCGGCTCTGACTGGAAGATTGAGGGCAAGAGTGTTGAGAACCCAAGATCTGTGACAACCTTGTCGCATTCATTGATGTAGTCCCTCAGACGTGGATGAGACTCGTACAGACTCTTGTCCATATTCACCGTTTTCTTGGTCTGGCCTCCAAACGCTAGGACAACTCCTTTTGGTGTTTGTGGCACCTCGGAAGAGGTTTGCGTCTCGTTTTTGAGACTTTGTGCCAAACTGTTGATGTCGGATGTGGAAGTTATGAAAATTTGACGGTGAAGTTTGCGTCGCTTGCTGAGTGTAAATGCCAGGTCGCCCAAGTTGGGCTTTGGCGTTGTTTTCTCGAGGTACCGACCCAAGGTTACAGCATTTGCGTGAAGACTCTCTTGTGACGCTGCGCTTATGATTATCGGGTATGTCGATCCGGCTTCAGCTGTCGAGATCTGCTTAGACACTTCGGTCTTCTGCGGAGGACCTTCGCAGCAGATCATGGCGCAGTTACTTCCCGCTGCTCCGTAACTGTTAACACAGGCCGCCAGCAATTCGGCCTCCCAACGAGTAGTATTTGAGGCGATGTTCATCTTGTCCGCTCCCAAGGCAGGAATCTTGGGATTGAGGCTTTTGTGGCTTGCCTGGGGTGGGATGCTAACGTTGTTGATCATGGTGAGAACCTTGAGCACACTGGCTACGCCTGCTGCCGTTTCTGCATGGCCTATGTTGCCTTTGAGAGAGCCAACGTTCAACAGATTGGTTCTGTCTTGTCCCCCAAACACTTCTCGGATACTAGCTATTTCCAACGGATCTCCGGCTTGAGTACCTGTCCCGTGAGCCTCGACATAGGACACTTGGTCTGACCTCATGCCGGATTGATGCAAAACAGTTTGATACAATTTTTTCTGCGCGGGAGAATGAGGAATCGTAATGGACGAAGACAGTCCACCCTGGTTTGTCGAGATGCCGGAGATGACCCCAAGAATTTGATCGCCGTCTGCCAACGCTTGGTTGAGGAGCTTTAGAACGATTAATCCCCCACCTTCAGCGCGACAATAGCCATCTGCAGTCTGATCAAAGGGCTTGCATTGGCCTGTAGGACTCAAGAATCCCGCTTTGGCCAGATCTAAGAAATTGTTGATCCCTGTTATTAAATTGACGCCTCCCGTGAGAGCCATGGTACATTCGCCTGTTTGAATAGCCTTGCAGGCTCGATTGATGGCTACGAGAGACGATGAACAAGCCGTATCCAATACTTCAGCGGGACCGCTCCAGCCAAAATAGTAGCTTATCCTACCGCACAAGAAAGCTCTGATTGTCCCCGTCGATGTGTAGGCTGTTGGTGGATGGGCGTTTGTATTGTCGAGATATTCCGCAAAGCTAGCACCGATGAAACATCCAACAGGATCTCCTGACTCACGCCGATGCGAGGCCAGATATCCGCTAGATTCCATAGCCTGATAAGCCAATTCGAGGAGTACGCGTTGCTGGGGATCCATATTTAATGCCTCTTTGGGATTGGTGCGAAAGAACGCATGATCAAAGTTCTCTACCTGGTCAACAAAGTTGCCGTAGAATTTCCTCTTGTCGGTGAATTTGCGGTCCTGAGACGCGCGGAAGCTCCCATGTAGATCAAATCTGTCCGTGGGAAGTTCCGTGTGTCGTGAAGTACCGCTGGAAATGAGGTCCCAGAGCTCCTCCATGCTGTTAGCTCCAGGTAGGCGACATGAAGCGCCGGTGATGGCGACAGCATCTCTTGGATAAGTATACCCATCCTTCACTCTATCTGCTCGGAGCTTGTACGTGCTCTCCGCTATAAGGGACTGCACATCCACCTTTGTGATCTGAAGCTGAAGCTTGTGAAATGGTGAGAGCGGAATGCAATCTCCGATGCCAAACGTCGCGAACGTGTGAGTTCGACGTCCGGATAAATCAAGGTCCTTGGCCAGATTCGTGAGGAGTGTGTACCATTCGCATCGTGACGCTAGAATTACGCTGACTATTTCGTGAGTGAGAGATCCATCTGTGATAAGGTCACCGGTCTTATTTGATCTCACGGGCGCCTGCAAATTGCTGGCCTGAGGAAGCTGAAGAATCTCGGTTCTGTCGCACAGCCGGCATAGTTCCTGCGCAAGTTCCGCATTCTCGGGATTGTGTACTTTGCCTCGGATGTACATTTCTTGTACGAGCAGGCCCTGCTCTCTTGCGTAAGACTGGAGCTTGAGAAGGACTGGTACCGGGCCGACGATACTCAGTGTCTTCGGGTCCGTCACTGCAGATATGTATGACTAGGCGCACTCGTTAGAAATTTCACTTTGTGACAGGACTTAGGCAACAAGCGGGTATTCGAGGAGCTCACCCCAGGAAATCTTGCGATCAATTCATCTCCCTGGCCGATTCGTTTTGTGCGAACAACAATGGTTGTTGCTCCTGGCACGGATTCGTCGTCTCCGAGCTCACCATAAGCCCCGATCGCAAGCGCGATTCGTGCTGCTATCGCCGCGTTCTCTGCGACCTCGCTTTCGTTTTTAGAAGACGCAATCGCTATGGCCGGTAATAGGCCACCACAATAACCCTGGAAACCCCCCCCTGCTCGGAGCTGTACCATGAATTGAGAATGTGATATCCCGTGAAGCTCTAGGTACTGAAAATACTGGCATGTCTGGATGATGACAAGCAGCGGAAGCGATAGGATTCCGGACATGCGATTGGCAACTTGCGATGATTTTCCGGTAGAGATCCATTCTGATAGATTCTGCATGTATCGGGGCCCTTGGCCCAGATCGGCGATGTCCTGTCGTTCGTTCGCGAGGATGGTCCAGATGTTTTTAAGATCAAGTATGTTTTGCACAAATGGTTCGAGATACTTGTTGTTACAGAGGAAGGAGTGTAGGTGGTTAAGATAAGTTTCCCCAGGGGCTTTGCTTTGTGGACAGAATACTGCCACTGAGGCCAGTGGGTGCCCGTTCAAATTGACCGACATTGCCGGCGTGGATGGGTTGTTGAAACTTGAAAGTATTGGGGGGGGCGTAGATGCAGTAGGTAGATACTAGGCGGTTGGTCACAATTGACTGAGGTTCGAGAACAGATTGCCTTTTATGGATATCGATACGCGGTTATCCAAACCTCTATACTGCTTCTTCTGAAGGTTGCATACACGGTAAGGCCTGCTGCACCGATTTCGGTGGCTGGTCGGGCTTTGGGTCCGCGTCTAGCATGGTTTTTCGGTATCGCTCAAGTCTGGAGAAGTTTCGGAAGTACAGCAGCTATGGTACCTTCGGCTTCTTTTTCGGTGCAATGCGTGTCTTTCGGAGCTTGGCTTGGAGATCCGAACGGGTCAGTCCGTTTAGTACCTGAGTGGGTATCCAATTGTTGCGGCTTGCCTCCGTCTTTAGGCATGTTTGTGAGGAGTTCCGTTGTCCCCCTGGTCTTCGAATCCACAAGAACTGGGCATTCCTTAGTTGCAACTTACTGAGTCGATCGTGACTTGAATACAAGCGCGCGTGTAACTTGGTCAGAAGTACAGCTTCGGCGGTGTTTTGTGAATCGCCTTCATCGTCATCTTCATCTTCCATCTTCATGTTGATTTTCGTCTCCATCATCATTCAACTAAAACTCTTTTGGAACAATTGAATGATATCGTGCCACTCACATAACAGTTCGTCTTTCCTTAGATCTAGTCCCTAGTGATGATGCTGAATACAAGCCAGATCTAGCAAGATGTTAACTCTCTCTGACATGTCTTCTTCAATGGCGATTTCGGCCAGCCAGGTCATGGGCACAACAGGTGTCATCCTGGTCCTTGTAGGCTTCCAGAATTCTTCGAACTCTACAGACTAATCTGAGATTGATTTTAGTACTACGTCGCCTCCGCAATCTACGACATCTATTTTCATCCGCTATCCAAATACCCGGGACCAAAGATGACAGCTTTCTCGCGCCTGCCCCTAATCTACTCTACAATAACGGGAAACACATGGCGATTCACGGGAAAACTCCACGCCCAATACGGATCAATTGTTCGAATCGCACCAGACGAGGTTGCCACCACATCTTCTGGCGCGTGGAAGGATATATATACCCCGAAGCCACTTTTTCTAAAAGATCCATTCAGTCAAACACCGCCCATGAACGGAGCTGAATCGCTCTTCACGGCTGCTGGAGACACGCACACACGGATTCGGAAAACCTTTATTAACGCTTTCTCTGACAGAGCATTGAAGGACCAGTCCTCAATTATTGACTCCTACGCCAATCTCTTGATAACAAGGCTCCGCAGGGAGATTGGAAAGAGCCCTGAAGGCAAAGTTGACATGGCAAAATATTACGGTTACGCGACTCTGGACATCATCGCAGACCTTACCTTTGGGGAATCTTTTTATGGCCTGGAGGGCGACAACGAACACTCGTGGATCCTGGGATTTTTCCTTGGAGCAAAGTTTGGCTCAGTGAGAAACAGTCTGAGCCGCTTTCATCCCATCGACAAGATTTTTGGGTGGATTTTTCTTCGGTTGACCGCCAAGAACAGGGCGCGCAGCTGGCAAGTCGCGACGGACAAGATTTCGCGTCGACTGGAAATGGGGGATTTGGGCCCATCGAGATCGGATTTCATCACGCCTGTTGTCGGGAGGTTGGACGAGACTCAACAAAAGGGTGTCACAAGGAAAGAGCTAAACACAAATGCTCTTGCTGTGGTCATTGCCGGGTGTCAACTGACAACTGTGGCCCTGGCTACCTCCACTTATCTTCTGATGCGCTATCCCGAGACTTTGAAGCGGCTGACCACTGAAATCCGGGAGAGCTTCGAGTCAGAGGCCGACATCACCATTCCCTCTACTATGAATTTGCCCTATCTTGTGGCTGTTATCAACGAATCTCTACGAATCCACCATCCCACGCCTATAAACCTTCCTAGAATTATGCCGCCAGAAGGCCAAATGATTGCCGGTCACTGGATTCCTGGTGGTGTCAGTATATTCTTTCTTATGCATCAAATTTCTACCTGCGTTCATGAAAGATGAATAACCTCTGACCGGCGCCCAGAACATCATCGGTGTAAATTTGCAAAATATTCAGAATGATCCCGACAATTGGGTGGAGCCTCGAGTTTTCCATCCTGAAAGATTTCTGCCCAAGACCGATTCAAGATACGAGAAACGGTTCGATAGAGATGATAAGGAGGCTTTCCAGCCATTTTCCGTGGGTGGCCGGAATTGTATGGGTGGAAAGTAAGTCTGCGATGTGAATTCTTGCAATACATTCCTATTTCCATTGGTTTGTGCATTCCTTTTGGACTGATGTTTCGATGACAGGGTCTTCCTCGCAGAGGCTCGATTGATTCTCTCAAAGATGGTCTGGAATTTTGATCTCGAAATGGTTGACCCGAATGATTGGAATTGGATGGATCAGAAAGCTTTTCTTGTCTTTGAGCCCAAGTCATTGATGGTTAAGCTGAAGGAGAAGACTTTGGCGTAGGATTTTGGGAGTCAAAGCCGGTATTCAACATACCGACTGACCCTGCTGTCTTTGTGCTTGCTCTTCTCTTTTCGCGAGAGCTGTATGCAATGCACGGCCATGGAGCTAGAGCTATTGTAGGATTTGCTGTGCTGCACTAGGTGTCCCCCAAATTGACCTCGGGTGCTTGCAACTATGAGAAGTCTGCTATGCTAATGTCCAGGACATGTATCGGAGCAACGATCCGTACTGCTCAAGAGTGCCAATAAACGCTACAAATCCTTGTGACGACACAGCTACCTCGTGAACCGCAATGCATCTCATCAATATCCAGACTAGACTCCGCTGCATCAGAACTCCCTAGTATAAAGAGGGAATGCATCACACTGCTCTTCAGCGGCTTCTACAGCACTCCGGGCCTTCTCTCTTTGGAGCTTTCCTCTTAGTACTCTCTCCGAATCTCATCACAGAGCCGAAGCGTCTGACCTAATGATGTGGTGCTCGCCTATTCTGCCGAATGACAAATTCTGAGATACTAATACTTTCCCACCAGTCCCACGAGCTGATGCACATGTAGGCGACTTGGGTGAGATACCTGTGAGAGATGGGGGACTAATGCAGGTAGAGAAGGTGCTTTTGAATCTGTCCGTAATAGGTATGTGGAGGCAGCGAGGCTTTGAGTCGAATGGGCCAGAGTTTCCGTGTTTGGGTGGATGAGACGTGCTGCTGGATGCTTTGCCATACCGTAGCCGAGGACATGCAATGTTGGCTAAATTGTGACCAAGCGTGCCCATAGGCTAGATGTTCAATTGCAGCATTCGTGGAGCACTGCTAGCCTCTTCCCTGCTCGCTGGCATGGTGCATTCGGGTCCGCGCATTCATCGACAAGAAGGGCACATTGCCACAAATAGCGGAGAAGTCTATCCGAAAGACCCCATTGCGTCTTTCGTCTGCCGAGGTGATGGAGGCTTGCAGATGATGCGCAGACGGAGCGAATCAATTTGCGCCATGCAAGGGCGGCCGAAGACATGACGTGCAAAGAGCAGGAGCGAAAAGCGAAAAGCGAAACGCGAAACGCGCTTAGCTCATGCTGAGGAGGTATTTTGAAAAGACTTGGAGGCTCATGCATAAGGTACTGGCGAAGTCCAATGTCTTTTCACGCAGAAGTACCTCGTTCCAAAGTCGGGCATTCTGTAGATACCGAAAATACCTACTTACTGCCTTGGCCGACCCGAATCGGAGCCGATGACCGAATTCAAGGTACCTTATCACCACCCACCATCCACCATCCACCACCCACGATATCCAGCTGTGTTTCATCTTGACTCAACCCGTTTCCATTTCATTTCGATTGCCTGTACCGCTCGTCCACGCAAGGAGAGTGAATTTCGTGCTTTTTGGCCTTGCTGTTGCCAATTGACTAACACCATGCCTGCCCTTGATCTTCTCATCGCCTGGCCCTTGACGAGCGTCGCTGCCTCGTGGGTCCTCTATGTCATACTCCTCTACACCTACCGCCTCACCCTACACCCGCTTGCTAAATTTCCCGGTCCGCGCCTCGCAGCGGTGACCTTCTGGTTTGAGTTTTACCATGACTACTTCCGCGGTGGCCAATACATCTTCCGCATTGGCGACATGCACGCCAAATACGGTCATATCGTGCGCATCTCTCCTGATGAACTGCATGTCAACGACCCATCTTTTATCCCCGAATTGATGCCCGCCGGGGGCCGTCGTAGGGATAAGTATTCGCGCATGATACAGGTGTTTGGCTTCTCGCAATCCGCCGGCGCCACGGCTGATCATGACTTGCATCGAACCCGGCGGGCGGCGATGTCGAAGATGTTCTCGAAAGACTCGGTAAGGAGGCTAGAGCCGATTATGAGGACAAACCTGGATAAGTTGTTAGTTCGGTTGAAGGAATTCCAGGATGATGGCAGAGAGATCAGCTTGTTACCCATGTTCGGGGCTTTCACCAATGACTTGATTTCTGAATATGCATACGGCTTGAGTATGAACTGGGTGCAAGCACCGCAGTTCAATAATGTCTTTTTTGAGATGGTGAGTAGCAGGCCATGTGACTTGATTCGCCGGCTGAGACATATCACAGATCAACGGCTTCCATGACCTTGGGCCTTTTGCGGTCCAATTCAAGTGGTTCATGCCGATGTTTGCCAAGTTACCTCGTTGGCTAGTACTGAAAATAAATCCAGGATTCGGGGCCTTCGGAAAATTCAAAATGGTAGTCCCAGCAGCTTGATCACTCTTTGGGTGAACAAGCTAACCTTATCGTAGCAACTGTTAGGCAACATCGACAAGGTCGCCAAATCTCATAATGAAGGGAAGGATAGTAAAACTGTGTTTGATGAAATATTAGATAGCAGATTATCAGACGAGGATAAGCAACCGCTGCGTTTGCTCCAGGAGGCCCAAACCTTCTCGATCGCAGGCACAGAAACCACGTCTTGGATCCTTAGTGTGCGTCATGCGAGTGCGAGCCCTCTCCATCACATGAAAGCTAATTCAATCCAAGATCATGACCGTCCATCTCCTTTCCAACCCAAGGGTCCTCGCAAAACTGAGGACCGAGCTCAAAACTGCTATCCCCAACGCCTCTGAGCCATTGTCGATTAAGGATTCCGAACAGCTACCATACCTCAGTGCGGTCGTTACGGAGGGCCTCCGCATCGCAATGGGCACCAGCCAGCGCCAGACACGCATCAATCCCACCGACGTCATGACTTTCAACGACGGCAAGAAAGAGTGGCATATCCCGCCCGGGGTGAGTTTTCACCTCTTGTATCTATCAGTCTTATTAGATGTCGGAATTGTCTGACGAGCGCTCCAGACACCTGTCGCTATGGCCGCACCCCTCATCCACCTCAACCCCGACGTTTTTGAGAATCCCACCGAGTTCCGCCCCGAACGCTGGATCGAGAAGCCGCACCTCAAGCGCTACCTGATGACCTTTTCGCAGGGGTCTCGGCAATGTCTGGGGATGCAGCTGGCGTACGGAGAGCTGTTTCTGATGCACTCGCAGATTTGGCGCCGGTTTGGCAGCAAGGAGGATCATGGAGAGGATGGTTGGTGGGAGCTGTTCGAGACAGATCGCAGCGATGTCGATATGGCTTCTGATCGGTTTGTGCCGTATCCGAAGGCGGATAGTAAGGGTATGCGAATCAAGGTGCGCAAGTGAAGGGCAAGTTTGGTGATTAATTGTTCGGACACTTGATGAGATCAAGATGGGTTCAAGGCCGATGTCTCGTTGCTGTCATGAGCTCGTATATTAGACTGCCTAATGCAAACCTCTCCGTTGGCTTTACCGTGTCTACCGCAAGCTACGTAGTGCGTCTCCACCAGAAATCTCACCACGCGGCCAACTGACCCGTACCTGACAATGTTACTGCTTCACATTTGCTGTTGGGCCTATAATAAATATTATTACCTACCCATCCTTGTCGACAGGCTGAGTACATTAGTATTATTTATTCAGTGGCACAGTGGGTGAGTGGCTCGGGAACAGCGATTATTGTATCTTACACTCATCAATCTTTCGGGCACGACATTACCTTAGCACTTAGGTACTTTATCCGAGGAAACTTGATGCGAGCGGGCTTCATTGTACGCGTGCGTGCCATATTATGCCGCACCGAGTTGCCGCAACATGAAAAAAGGGAAAAAAGGGAAAAAAGGGAAAAGGCGGGCTCCAAAAAGCGAGGCCTGTTTCGCCAAGACATGTCATGTAAAGGTGCGTCATATTCCGTACTCATGCTTATATACTCTATAAGTCAAGGTAGAGTAATTTCAGGCGACGAACTCCAAGTAGCAAACGCTCCCCTTGTCTACCACTCTACCTCCCTACCTCCCTACCTTATTATTAGCTGCCACGACTGATATATTCCACCATCTCCCACTCCTGAATCCTCAAGCATTGAACCCATCTCCTACTATTCTGCACCCTTCCTTCTTCTCACTCTGAACTTGGCAACATTGACATAGCTCGGGAGAAGCTCAGCTCTTCCTAGCAAGCAACATGTTTATGCTCAGGAACGGTGAGTCAATGTCGAGTGGGGCTTTCTGACTACTTCCTTCCTGTTGCACCAGAAACCGTCTTGTTCCCTCGAGTAGACATCTGTCATTAATAGTGGGGAACATGATTGCGGCTTCTGTCTGACAAACCCCCCCCCCAACTTCACAAAGCTCTTTCGTAGCTTCTAGACTTATGCTCTTGATGCCCGCTCCTTCCCTTCAACGCTAATTCCATTCTCACATCTAGCAACCAAATATCTCTTTGGAAACACATCCAAGGAATCCATCATCGACATACCACAAGGCAAACTCTACCTGGTCCGCCCTCTATCGCCCAAAGGAACCTCAGAGCTTATCTTTAAAGACGCCGCTGCAAGCATCCGGCGCACAACCCAGGAATACAACTACGAGATTGTCATCCAGCGAGCATACGAGGAGGGTGAGGCAGAGCTAGCGGCGGAAGACGATGATGATCGTGCCGCCGACGCCTTGGACTCTGAAAAAGACGAGAAGACATTTCTACTGGATCAGAGCTTACACTTTAGGTCTGAGATTAGGGCAGACGGAGAGAAAGTCTTTGCTTGGCAGGATCTGAGCGGGGATCCAGGAGACGTCTACGAGTTTATCTGCGACGAATCCACCAAGCCCGGGGAAGTGAGCACCTTTGAGATTGTTGCCATTGAATGCCAATACGAGAGAAAGTACCGGAAACCCAAGGAAACCGCTACCGATCGACAGCTGCAACAATTCAACTTCACTGAGCAACCAATCCCGACCGCTAGTCCATTGGCGAGTCCCACGGTCAAACCTCTTACAGCGCCCCCAGTGAAAGGTCAAAGTATGGCAGAGACGCCAGCCGCAGGTGCCAAGGAGAGAACGATTGCGAAGAATTCACGGAAGCAGAAGGCGCCGGAGCGAGAGACCACTCCTACAGTAGCTCCGCCATCAGTTGTCGTACCTACTTCAAGGGAGACTCTCGTTAGAGAAAGGGCTGAGCTTCACCTCTTTGATTTTGAGTCGGGTTCCTTTATCCTTCAGGACCCTTCCGTTGAGGCCACGGTTTCAGAGATAGGCAATTGGCAATATTGGCTGCAAATCACGGGTGCAAAGAAAGAGTGGCTTGGTCAGCAAGTCGTTGCGGATATCAACCCAGTTTTCAATTTCGAGTACCTGTCCTTCATCTTCAACCATTACACCGAAGATGGATCCGCTTACTCATGGCTCCTGAGATTCAAGGATCAGGAGACCGAAGAACGCTTTCAAGACGGGCTGATGCGGGCACTTTGGGAACAGTTGAATGAGACAAAGTGGAAAAAGGTCAATAAAGATGACCAACAATATGTCTTGGATGCATTTCAAGATCTTACGATGGAGGATGCACCTGCCGAAGAGGATGAAGATGAAGAAGAGGCCGAAGATGATGGACAAAAGAGTGAGTATTACGACAGTGACGAGTCTGAAGATGATGTAGTACCACGGGACGAAGATGGCAACGTAAATTCAAAGCTGGCTGTTGGCTACAAGCACGATCGGTCCTTCGTTGTGCGCGGATCAAAGATTGGTGTCTTCAAGCACACTCCCAACAACAACCTGGAGTTCTCAACAAATATATCAAAGGTTGAAACACCGAGTGGCAAATTGTTCAGCCCCAACAAGGTCATGCTGCACTCTGAAGACAACAATATGATTCTCCAAAACGAGGACAACCCCAATTCTCTGTATCGGATGGACCTCGAGTACGGGAAGGTGGTTGATGAGTGGAAGATTCATGACGATATAGGCGTCAAGTCCTTTGCACCTGACAAGGTATGTCTGCACAATCCTGACTTCCAATGCAATCAAGCTAACTAGGCCTAGAAATATGCGCAAATGACTGGAGAGCAAACTTTCCTCGGTCTTTCCGATAATGCTTTGTATCGTATTGATCCTCGTCTATCCGGCAATAAACTTGTAGACTCGCAGCTGAAGCAGTACGCTGCAAGCTCAAAAAATGCCTTCGCCCATGCAGCAACCACCGAGCAAGGCTACATTGCCGTTGCCTCAGACAAAGGTGATATTCGTCTATTCGATCGTCTCGGTATCAATGCCAAGACGGCTATCCCTGCTCTTGGCGAGGCAATCATTGGTTTGGACGTGTCCGCCGATGGTCGTTGGGTCCTTGCTACGTGCCGGACATACCTGATGCTCATCGATGCTTTACAGCACAATGGCAAGAATGAGGGTAAGCTTGGTTTCGAAAAGTCCTTCGGCAAGGATTCGAAGCCTCAACCTCGCCGTCTCGCTCTGACCCCAAGCCATGTCGCCCAATTCCAATACGAGACCAAAGCGCCGTTGGCTTTCACGCCTGCCCGCTTTAATACTGGAGTTGATGACAAGGAGACGTCCATAATTACAGCCACAGGTCCCTTCATCATTACCTGGAACATGAAGAAGGTACTCAATGGACGGAAGGATCCATACACTATCAAGCGGTATGAAGAAGAAGTCAAGGCGGACGACTTCAAGTACGGCAGCGACAAGAATGTCATCGTGGCCTTGCCTAACGAAGTCAACATGGTAGCTAAGCAGAGCTTCAAGAAGCCAACTCGGGAGAGTATTGCTGCCACTCCGAGACAAAGTGGAGCAAGGAGGAGATTGGGCAGGGATGAAGTTGTCAACTCGCCTTACTGATACCAATTCTTTTCAGATAAGGATAACAAGGATGATATGGTCGCGTTATGCCAATTAATGAAGGACCGGCTGTTTAGGAAATTTGAATTTTTCCAGGCGTAAGGTTTGCTTCGAATGATATCCCACCAGCGTTCGCTTTCATAGCGACGCTTTAGGTAGTACTAGATAGAGCAACGAGAAGGCTTCATGCCATGACCAATCGGCCAACATTTGCTGCAAACCAAAAGAATCAAAAGAATTCTACCGTCTATCGCATAGGCATCGAAGAGACCTTATCTCGTTCACTCGACCCTTAGGCTCGACTAAAGGAGGAGGTGAGGAAAGAGTTGTTCAAGTGTCGAGCTAATTCTTGAGATACGCTTTATCACCAAATCTACACCCAATTGTAAAATGTAGCGAGCCCATCACATGCTACTTCCCGGCAGCGATGCATGAGAGACTCGGTGCAGCTCTTGTAAAACGCCACTGCAATGCCGCAAGTCCGCTACCGCTGCTCAAAACAGCCCCAACAAATCCTCATTAGTTTTCTTGCTCCCCTGCAGCTGCTGCCCCGCCGGCGGCGGCTGACTCGCAGCGCCCATGTCCAGACTTGCAAACCCACCCAGCACATCCTCGTTGCGCATCCCCATCATCCCATTGCCATTCGCCTGCTGCCCGAAGCCAACCGCGCTACCATTCGACAATCCCATCAGATCGTCCAAATTACCTCCTGAAGATGGCATCTTCGGCCCATCAGCGACAGCCGGTGAGGCTACGCGCTGTGGAGTACCCGCTAGGCCTTCTAGGCCAGACATGCCAGACAGTGGAGACTTTTGAGCAGACGCGGGTGCTGCGCCATCAAAATCGATGTCGAGCAGGTTTTCGGCATTGGCTTGCGGTGGAGGAGCGCCAGATACCGCGGCAGCTGCTGCAGCGGCGGCCAGGGGGTTTTCGCGGGCGTTTTGCATTTGCTCTTCGATGGCGGCCTTCTGGACGGCGTCGGCACCGTAGCGGCCTTGACCGATGAAGGACTCGGGAGGCTTGTGATAAACAGAGGCGAGAGTCGAGAGTTCTGTGAGTAGGCGTTCGAGGAGGGCTGGCGGAAGAGATTGGATGGTGGTTGTGATGGGAGGTTTGTCCGAAAGGACGACGCTTTTTGCGATCTGGGGATTGCTGGAAAGGAGGCGCCAGTAGACATACGCTCGGTCTCGGACGTCGGGATTGTCGTTTTCGGCGGTGGCTGACTGGAAGATTTTCTGGACTAGAGTTTGTGCTTGGGGTTGATCGGGCTTCTTGAGGAAGAACTTGACGACGGCCGTCAGAATCTGCAGTTGCGTCTGCCCGTAGTCAGTAGTCAGTAGGCGTTTCAGCCTCGCTGGGCTTTAGCGACACCTACTTGTGTAAATTCCTCCATGAAGCCATCCACAAATCCCGCGAGGATATCACCAGCGTTACTGATCTTCTCTGCATACTCCCCAACAATCCAGATCAATGATCCCCGAGCATTAGGTTCGTCTAACTCGTCGATACATTTGCACAAGGTAGGTATTATTCCTTCATAGCCTGGGTATTTGCGGAAGATGTCTTTGATGACCACGATTGCCTCCTGCACCACATAATTGACCTTGGTATTGATAAGATCCAGCAGAGTATTTACGCATCTCTCCGTGGCGCTTTCGATCTTGATAGCGACTTGCCCAATCGCTTTCACGGCCCGCTTCACGATGTCCATGTCAACTTCGAGCGCGTACTCCTTCAACTCGGCTAGGAGCTGATCAACATTTTTGTCATTAGCTATTCGTACCATGATCTCAAGCTTTTCGAATTTGATATATGAAGGGTCATTATATTTGCAGAAAAAGACACGCAGCTCTTTGCTTAAGATGTCAGGCTGTTTTTGAAGAAGAAGATCTATATTCCGTAGAGCGACGTATTGAACTTCGGGTGGCGAGGCGACAAGCGTTACTGGGAGGCATCAGCGCAAGAATGCTCATTTCCAGGACGGAGACAAACCGAGCGGAGGTGCCATCTTCTTCAAATAGGATCTTGCAGTATCTGGACTTATGAATTTCATATGCAGGAAGACACATTTGACCGCAGCCAGGACAACGCTGGGGTTGACGTGTTGGAATTGCGGTGATACCCTCTCGCAAATGTGCTCTGCCTCTTTGACGTCTGCTGCCTTATGATCTGCTAACGTTGATAATATCGTCACTCTTCCCCACTCCGTACATTCGTTCAACGCCATAAGCATCTTTTTAAGACTGTTTGACGATATCTGTAATGCTCGCGTCTCTGGCGCGGCCTCGTTGATCTCAGCCAAAGCCGTGACTGCGTTCGCTACAACCATAGGATTTGGGTCTCCCATCAGTTCTTGCAGCGTCTCTAGGAACCCGTTCTCGAGGCACAAAGCAGGATTCAAATCAAACAGCTTGGCCACGCAGATTGCTGCGGTTTTTCGAACGTAGGGCGATTCGTCTCGTAGAGTCTTCCTCAGCGGCTCCTCCATGTAATCCACCATCTTCTCCACCCTGATGCATCCCATTGTCCGTATTGCTAATGCTCGTACTAATGGATTTGGATCCTCTGAGTCTTGAACGAAGGTGTTGACGGCGAGGATGCAAAGATCCGGATGTGATTTGGCGTAGTTCATGAGATATAAATAAACGAGCTTTTTCTGGTCCAGGTCCGCCGTTGCTATGTTCTTCAGGACGTCCGGAAACAGGGCGGAGACGTCTTTGCCTAATGTCATGGACATGATTGTTTTCTGAATAGCCTCCTTCCGTTCATAGGCATACTGTGAGACCAGACCTGCCCTCAGCTCGAATGTTTCTCCCTTTCTGGGAGCCGCAAATTGGGCCTTTATCCTGTTAACCGCCATGTTGATGGCCAACGATGGGGCCTGCGACCAAAGCCGCGCTGGTTTCGGACCTGGTCAAACCGTACAGGCTGCTGTGGAAGGCGGAGATGTTGGTGGTCGTTATACCGCTCTGGCTTGCAGAATCCTGTATTCGACCTCGCTGTCCTAATAGTTATGTTCCTTCAGGCCGTTATGGATAGCTCGCAGTAGTTCAAAGGTTTACTTTGCGAAAGGAAGGGTTGTTGCCATTGATAAAAAGTTACTGTCAGTAGCTAGTTACCTCACTCTCCGCGAAACTTCTCCCCCCCCACCTTCGACCGAGGGGGCCTACAAAGTATACCTAACGACGACGTCTACTTGAGAAATTCACGAGGAGCCAGACCTCCAAATGGTATACACTGTCAAGTCTGGCGCCTTGACTACATTATACTAACCTATTCGGAGGCCAATCTACCAAACCTTCGACGCCTGTTTGTCGATGCGAGGACTGAGACAGAGGAGAGCTCCTATTCCAGGAACGCTGTGAGATAGCTAAATCTTGATTCACGACTTATATAGCTAACACATGGGAGTTCTACAATCTGATTCTTTTCATGTCCTCTGTGGCTACTTTCAGTTTAATAGCTCAACGAATAAGTGGCGGCAAGAAGGCTATGGGACATTGACTAAACTTGACGGTATAATGGCAATAATGCCCGATGTCTCATGTCGAACGAGGAAGCCGAGCATGAAAGCAGACAGTACAGCTCGATTTGAGGAATCCCCCATCAACCCGGGTATCTTGTTCATACAGGCTCAGACTTCAAACATCCTCGCAGCCAGCGTCAGGAAGGGATGACGGAAGGTACCAATCAGTCGGTCTCTTCGCCGTCCTCATCATTCAGGAAATTTAGCTCTTGCAGACCTTTTGCGAGCCGCCTCTTAGGCCTACCCGAGGCTTCGTCCTCTACCTCAGACTCTACCTTGCCCCATTGCTTGGCTCCCTCCTGTACAGCTTCTAGATCAGCCTGCAATTCTCGCTCCTCTTTGATCTGGTTGGCCTTCTCGATGGAGTATCTTCCGGTCATCCCAGCGTCGGCCAGAAGCTCTCTAAGGTGGCGGATCTTTGCCTTCGGGTTGTCATATGGAGCGAGCTCTTTATGCCACATTTTTCTAATACCGCATTTGATCAACCATCCTTGAAGTCGTTTTATTTCCTCCGCGTCCGGGTCTGTAGATTGTTCCGAGATTTTCTTGCTCTTCAATGTTTCTTTCTTCTTCACGCCGGGCTTTACTGAATCCGACTTTCGCTTGCGACCTTTTGCTTTAGGAGCTTCGTCCAGGACCTCAGACATTTCGCTGTCCGATGCATCTGCTTTCGCTCCATTGGCCTTCGAACTTGGCTTTGCGGAATCCAATTTTCGCTTTCGGCCCTTTGCTTTTGGTGCTTCGTCAAGGACCTCAGACATCTCGCTTTCCGTTGCCTCACCTTTCCTCCCTTTGGCCTTTGAGTTGCCGTCATTGTCTTCAGAATTTTGATCAGCTTTTTCGCTGTGTTCACACTCTGGAGAATGAGTACCCTTCCTCCGCTTGGAGACGGGCTTCGTGCTCGGAATGTCGTCTTCTTCACTACCAGAGTCATCAAAATCCGAAGACTCCTTCGTCTGACGCCCGTTCGGTGTTTTCTCACTGGAGGCGCGCTTCTTCGATGTGCGTATGGGCTTGTTAATCGGTGCCTCCTTCTCTTCACTAGTAGTGCGTTCCGATCCAGGCATCTCCTTCTTCTGACGCTTTTTAGGCCCTGCCTTGTCGTTGGAGGGCCGCTTCGTGCCTCGAAAGTCGCGATTCGACTTTTGTGTCTCGGGCAGCTTTGATTGTGCTTGTCTACTTTTGGCAGGCGGATCTGGCAATGCAGTGGAAGACGGTTGTTTACTGTAGCCATTGGTATCTGCGTGGCTATCCTGAGCGTGCTCGTCAGCCAATGTATACTGTCAGGGGAACACAGATTGGATAAAGGCGTACCACTTCAGATTGAATTATGATCTTGCTTTCCTCTTTCCACTCAGGGTCGTTCTTAAAGAAATCATCTTGCAGTTTGAGATCTGCTTCGACGGATTTGCGTATTCGTTTGACTGTGAGGTTGTCCAAGTCCCCACTCCGGTAGACCTCTTTGACAGCATTTCGCAGAGCCTGTTCCAACACTGCCATTGGCGGAGTGCCATCGGAAATGGAGGTATCAGACATTAGTTGACAAGTTTATAATACCACCAACGCGTCTCTATGGACAAAGTGTGACCATGTGAAGGTGTTGTAGACTTGAACTGTATGCAACCCCGCGCCATGGCGCGTCTGATTCTCTCCGCGAAAGTTTCCCGCTACACGTCTGCACCCAGATATGCATCTCCCTAGGAAATGCATAGGGCTAGCCCTACAGACTTAGAATACTATTCCTTTACTTATATAAGTACTATAATACAAAGTCATTCAAAAATATCTAAA
>JAEUBB010000080.1:52119-63539 GCA_018257885.1 Parmelia sp. 050094
TCCAAGCCTACCGAATCAGATGAGTCGGCCGCAGCCTCAATGACGAAGTTCTACCCTCCAATTGATACCCAGCTCTCGTCACTTGATGAGAAGACCAAGATCCTTATAATACATTCAATGTTGCTTCTTATGCTATCTCTGGAACACTACATCGGTCCATCACGAGTGCTCCTCCTCTACATGACCTCATCGCTCAAACTTCCGCTCAAGGTATTAACAGAAGATGAAGAAAAGATCGCCAAAGGTCTGCTTGAAGCAGCGAAACAAATGTCTGGAGATGCCGAGGCGAAGAGGAAAGTGGAGGAGAATAAGGATTCAAGGAAATGGAAAGTAGGCCTGGCCACAGTCGCAGGAGCTGCACTTATCGGTGTCACTGGTGGTCTAGCTGCACCATTGGTTGCAGCTGGTGTTGGAAGTGTAATGGGAGGTGTTGGCCTAGGAGCTACCGCTGCGGCGGGCTATCTTGGCACCGTGGCTGGAAGCACGGTGATAGTCGGTGGACTTTTCGGAGCATACGGCGGACGAATGACGGGCCAGATGATGGACAATTACGCACGACAAGTTGAGGACTTTGCATTTTTGCCTGTGCGTAAGAATGGCAAAGACATTGAACAGGAGGATGAGAAAGAAGCCAAAAAGCTAGCGCAGAAATCCAAACAAGTCGAGAAGTCCTTAGACACAGAAAGCGGTGTTCAGAATCCTCAAGATGGCCAAAGTACGACCACACCCAAAACCCACCACTTACCACACCATTTCAAGAAGGAAAGCAAAGAGGACAAAGAAGGCGTCGAGGATCCGGCACAACGCCGTCTACGCGTGACCATCGGTATTTCTGGCTGGCTGACTTCAAAGTCGGAGGTTGTCACACCGTGGCGTGTACTTGGTCATGGCAGCGAAGTCTTTGCTCTACGTTTCGAGCTTGAGGCGCTCATGAACCTTGGTAACAGTATGAGTGCAATGGTATCCTCTGCCGCTTGGGGCTATGCTAAGTCTGAACTCATCAAGAGGACTGTTTTTGCAGGACTAATGGATGCAATGTGGCCTCTTGCCCTCCTCAAAGTGTCACGAGTGGTCGACAACCCATTCTCGATCGCTCGAAGCCGTGCTGATAAGGCCGGTGAGGTGCTTGCGGATGCGCTTATAAATAAAGCTCAAGGTGAGAGGCCTGTTACACTGATTGGGTACTCTCTGGGGGCCAGAGTTATTTACTCTTGCCTCATGAGTCTTGCTAAACGTCGCGCTTTTGGCTTGATTGAATCGGTCGTGTTGATCGGAGCCCCGGCACCTAGCACCACCGCAGACTGGCGCGTCATGCGCTCCGTCGTGGCCAGCAGGCTTGTCAACGTCTACAGCGAAAATGATTATGTTTTAGGCTTCTTGTACCGCACAAGTAGCATCCAATACGGCGTGGCTGGGCTCCAAAAGATCGAAGGTATTCCTAGCGTTGAAAATGTCGATGTTAGTGAGAGCGTGAGCGGGCATCTACGCTACCGCTGGCTCGTTGGTCACATTCTGAAGAAGATCGGGTTTGAAGACATTGAAATGTCTGCTGTCGCGAAAGAGGAAGCAGCCTTGAAGAAGATGGACGAGGAAGATGCGAAGAAGAAGTACGCCGACAAAGCCAAGGCAGAGGGCGAGAGGGTACTCAAGGACAACCCTCTCGGCGTCGGTAAAGATGGGGAGAAAAGCAAGGAGCAGCAACAAGCAGAGTCATCGGCTGCTGAAGCCGAGGCTGTCCAAATGGAGCTGGAAGTCCAGCAGGAAACGCAGAAAGGCATGTTACAGTCAGCGTGGGGTTATCTGCCTAAGAGACTGAGAGGTGAGAAGTCGAGTGGTGATGCCGAAAGTAAGGCTGCGGCAAGTGCAGATACCGGTGTTTTGCCCGCAGTCAAAAAGGTGGAGGAGAAGCCTCAACAAGGTCCTGGCGCATGGGCCTCTAATATCGCCGGAGGAGGGAAGGAGGGCTTGAATAAAGCATCTGGTTGGGCTAGCGGTCTCGCTGGAGGACTGATGGGCGGAGGAAGCAAGCCCAAGGAATCTTGAAGGTGGATTGCTCGCTCACGGGTTTGAATTGATATGAGAGTGCAATGCGAGAGGGGAATGCGCCATGTCTAATGAATACAGGTATCTGGGATCTCATTTCTTGTCCTTCATAGAGCCAGTCTGGCAGCACTTATCTACTCATGTCGTTACGATCCCAGAGCCCAACCTCGACCTAAGCGTCTCCTTTCACATCCCCCATTCATCACCTACGCGCCACCGCTCTCGCAAGCCCCCACGCCATCAATCCCTGCTTGCCCTCTTCGATCCATCCACTATATACCACCCGCAACGCCGCTTGCGTCTCTATACCACCCAACAACAGTCTCCGTCCTCTATCGGCAAGTCCCCCCCTCTCCCCACATCAGCAGTCACCCTCACGAGCCTGTACATTTGGCGTGAAATCTCCAGTCTTCTGCCCAGGTCGCTTCATCAACATCTGAAAGGTAGTGAAGCGATGCGGTAGCGTCGTCGCTGTCGCTGCATGTAATTTCTCGAGTCTTTATCCATCACCATGATCATCGTCGTTGGGCCTCCTCTCTCATTGTTATCGGGCTGATCTGCGTGCCCGTTTGCTCTTGGTGCAGACAGACCACTCTCTCAGTCCCCTGTGGCTGTGGTTGGGGAACAAGGTAGCAGCTACCAACCACCTCACTCACCGCACTGGAGCTATCGTACGTACTTGTGCATCTCTTGCGGGTGGGGGGAACGGCGGTTGCGAATGCGCGGTAGGTGGTGGTGAGAGGTGTTTGGGCTGCGGTTGAGGTTGCTGGGCAGAGGGACGGTGGTATTGGGGAGGAAGAGCGTCCTAGTAGGTTGGTGGCTGAGAGAGTGGGAGAGTATTGCGGGATTGCGTTATAGAGCGTGTATTTGGCGGTTGTTGGGTATTTGGCTTTTTGAGGGAGGAGGGTAGGGTAAAGCGGAGCGGGGCAATGACGGGGTAAGGCGAGGAATGGAGATTTGAAGGTGAGAGATTTGGCTAATTAAGTATATGGATTGCTAATCGCCTGCCGAACTCCTATGTATAGCTAGCTAGCTGAGACCCCATGGCCGTCCGTCAAGGGCTCAAGATCCGAGCTGGATGCCATCGTAAGTAAATACAGAACAGATGCCTGCCTGCCGTCAAAGAGCAAACTCCAAACTCCAAACTCCCATGTCAATCCCTCTCGCTCCGAACCATCTGCCCCCCGCCCCCCTCACCAACTCTCGCCGGCTTTCAGAAGACCGCCCTGCCTCAGCGCCTCTGCTGCTCGCGGGCCAAGACGCTCGGGGTGAAATGGACGGCCCGTCGTGTCATGCGATGGTAATGGGCGGCGTTGTTGAAGGTTTCGATGGCGGCGTTTGCGGTGCCGGCGATGGAGGCGGCGGATGAGTGGGATGAGTGGTGGGTTTGACGAGAGTTGGTGGGCCGTGGGGTTGGGCGGTGGTGGGAGGAGGATTGGCGGTTGGAGGATTGGTGGTGGGAGGAGTGGTGGGTTGGACGAGGCTTGGTGGGCGGTGGGGTTGGGCGGTTGTGGGAGGAAGATTGGCGGTTGGTGGATTGGTGGTGGGAGGATTGGTGGTGGTGGGAGGACTGGTGGTGGGAGGCTTGGTCGTGGGAAGAGTAGTAATAGTGGTGGGAGGATCGACGGTAGGATGACTCGTGGTGGGAAGAGTTGCGAATGAGAGGTTGAGGATGGGATGATGAGTGTGGCGTGCCAGACGGAAGACCATGGTACACGTCGACGGTGCTGTTGTTCCCAAGATGCGCTTGATGGTTGTTTGATCTGGATACAGTATTGTTCGCTGGTGGGGCTGAGATGGCTTGAGGGAGATGGATCAGTGCCCCAGTGATGGGGCTCAGGTGGTAGTTTCCGCTGGAAGCCATGTTGATGGGGAAAAGATCGAGTTGAGTGGTAGCCGTTTGGTTGGATATGATGTGAGATAAACAGACCAGATCAGGAGATGTGAGTGAGTGATGGCAGAGGGAGAGGCCGAGGAGAGGAGGTTGGTGATGAAAGAGGGAGGAAATGAGGAGAGTATTGAGATGATATACTACAGGCCAAGAAACCAAGACTGAGAGGTGACGTGGGGTCGAGGAAGTCAGGAGATCCGGCGGTGAGATCTCTCATGCGGGGTTCTGTTCTAGCCAGGTAAATGCAACATCTCGTACAAGACTGCCGAAAAGTTGCTGCCTGGGACTGACAAGAACATTTGAACGCGCCTCTAGAATGGCGACTTTGGTTGGCTTGAGAGGATAACGGAGCGGGGAACGGCGAGATATCAAATTGTAAAGCAGAGCATCTCGAGTTGTATCGAAGTCAACTGTTTTTTTAGCCGGCCACTTACAACTTCATCCCCAACACGCGTCGCAAATGCCAAACCCTGTGCAAGCAAGAGGTACTCGCCGACAAGAGACACTGTTCGTTCGTTGTACACTTCATACTCGTCGTGTCCAGCTTCTACACCCTTCGACAATCCAGCACCAATAGCAATCGTCACAAATGCCCACCCCGTCTCCGCACGCCACAACCGCTCCAGCTTCCCAGCAGTCGAGTTCGGGAGTCGAGCGCGCATCGATCGTATTCACGCATCTCTCCGTCGAAACCTCAAGATTCCCATCCTCATCTCGGCCCATCGCGCTTCCGGCATGGCAATCCTGGACGCTAACGGTTACCTGCATGCCCTCCCAGTTCATCGACAGGCCAGAAGGCAGCAACCCCACTACCTTAGCTTGCATAGTGAGGCAAGTGAAAGCATCAGCCTTCGTATCGTGAAGCCCTTCATGATCGAGGCGTGATCAGAGGAGAGGAGTGTTTGATCAAGCGGGGTACTGTTCGATCGATGCTGCATTCTAGGCAGAAATAAAGAAACGATCACGTCGATGAGGCAATGACCCAGTCAATTGGCTATCGGGCACTCGGATCCCTGACAGTAAACAGCAAAAATGGAAGAGAAGAGCGGTGAGTCTTGACTTGTTTCCCAGTATTGGGGAACGCCCAATCAGCCCTTGATGATTGGAGTCAACATCATTCAGCACAGACGCGTATCCTCCACATAACCCATCTCAACTCACGCAAAGAGGCGCGTCGATATCGTCCTCGAAACAGAGATATCCGCCTAGAGAACAGGTCGATTGGTGAACACGCTCACCTAATGGCACCATTCGATGATAGCGATTGGATACCAAAGACCGTTGCAACCACTGATCAACAGATCCAGCATCTCGTGACCAGGAAGAAGTCCCCATTTCGTATCAAGTTGACAGCACCCACTGGTCCAGCAGGCATGCAGGAAGCCGTGCACTTGCAACCGAATATCCACGTAGACATCAGAAGGCAACCGTGAAGCCGAGCAGTTCGTCTCCCCCGCACTAAATAGTACTCCAAATAATTAGGCCTCAACAACAGCTGCAGCCACCAAACAAAGCAAGCAATGCATCACCACCACCAGCAGACCGCCTCGACGAGACTCATGACCTAAACACCCCTCAACGCTCGCCCTCCTACTAGCTCTAAGCACCCCGCTTTCAGAGCGCAGGCGATGAGCGTCTCAAACCCATGCACATGTCTACTTATCGTCATAACCACAACCATCCCCGCCCGAACCCAATCATCCACCCAAGGCTCCTATCCCCAGTCAAGGAAGACGCAGACAACAGCAACGGCTGAACCGCACACGCTACCATAACGAAAGCCCCCCCGGCTATCCACTGCACTGCCCATAAATCCTGCCAAACGGAGCTACGACCATATACAACAGGCATCCATCTTCCGTCACCCTCGCGCGCGGAGAGGTGTGTATTGCTACGTGACGTATCAGCGTCCGGCTAATTGAAGAAGGAAATTTCGGCACTCATGTTCATCAGATCCTCATACGGCGAGATGATTTCTAGTCCGGTAATGGGAGGGCGCGGAGCCGTATGTATGATGACTCGGTGTTGAGGCTCCATATCTTAGTAGATCGCCGGAACGATGGCAGGAGGAGGTCTACGAAAGCGTGGGCTTTGATCTGAAGACACATCATATCGCGAGAGCAAATTGATACCATCTGATTACAATACCTACCAATGCCGCTAAAATGCCACGACGACCTAATGCACGAGTGTACTTTTATGCAAATTTCTTCCGCCCCTCTTCGCCTCGACCATCAGAAATATACTTCATCCGCCAACGACAGCTTCTCTTCTCTCCTCAACGAGACAAAATCATCCTCCTCTCTCAGCGCCGGCATCCTCCGGCAAATCTCGACGAACTCTTCAAACACACTTAATACTTGCGCCTTCTGTTCCTCATACAAGCCAACATCCACCACCACCTCCCTCCTCACCGAGCCTCTGATGACATAGTATTGATCATCGTGGCGGATCCAATTTCTAATCAAAGTATCCCTCAACTCTTGCGTAGCGAACTTGCGGATGTCGGAGCTCGATGTCTCTATCCGGGTCCTCTCAGAGCAGTCGATGCTCGAAAAGTCTGCTTCGGGGTCGCCACGCAGCACAGCGGCAAAGTACGCAGCGAAAGATCTAAAAAACTTGACATCATCGGCCGCAAAAAGAGTCGGTCCTGGCAGACGGACGAGATAGTCTAGAATCGGTAGCAGGGCAGAGATGGCTGAGTAGCATGCCGACACGGTTCTCAATGTCCTAGCATCTCGTGATCTTGTATCGCCACAACCGCCTATGAGAACTTCCAATGATTGTCGCATCGAATCAAGGAAAGCAGCAACGGTGCTTGCAATGGCGGCGACACTACCTGGATTGGCGCCATCGAAATCCTTGAGCAGCTGTCTGAAGACTTCTTGCAGGGCCCCTAAAAAGGGCGTTGCTAGGATCCAGCCACATTCCGTGCTGAAAGCCATTTCAACATATGCCGGAAAGATGTTCTTGACGAGGAAAGCGCGCAATGATGGCGTCGAGGATACACCATTCTCGAAAGCATTGGACATTGCCGTAAGGAGCTGACCAACAAGGTATGGTTGTTGGCCATCGATGGCAGCTCTTTCAGATACAGATTGGAGGAACACGACGAGCTGTTTGGGTGTCCTGGCATCTTGCAGTCGTAGACCGTAGTTTTTGAGCTGGCCGACGACGTATGTCGGATCTGTGGCTGGAAGGGGGAAGGAGCTGTTGTCGGTGAAGAAGCGATCTATAGGACAGATCGTCGAAGTGTGCTGCTGCAAAAACTCGATGACACGGTGCACGAAACCAACATAAGCTCCTCTAAGATTGGATCCGTGGCCAAGCTCTTGATAATTACGCTTCATCGTCGCCATCAGATGCTTGAGTAGATCTCTGAATTCTTGCCGAAGTTCGTTGCCAGTTACAGAGGGTTCGAGTTTTGCATTCTCCACAGAGACTCGCATATTCGACAGGACACTGGAAATCAATGAAAGTCTCCGATTTGAAAAATCTGAGGCCGCAATTTCATAACGTCCATTGGCTGCATCCTTCCAAAAGGGCAGGTTCTGTAGTAACAAATTCTCCGAATCAATTTCCAGCAAGGCATTGGTAAGCCGATGTTGAAATTTGAGCAGTGACTCGCGCTCAACCAGCGAACAGACCCAAGACATCGAAAAGAAATGTTTGTGATCATGGTAGATTCTGCTATCCTTCTCAATCAAAGTAGTTAGATAGTAGACAGAGAACTTCCTAGTCTGCTCCGTGTCTCGCAACGAGCTCCAAGAGTCATTTCCAAAATGACCAAGGTACTCAGCCCAGGACCTCAGCCCAGTTCGAACCAGTACTTCAGCGACGACAACCCATACCTCAACTAATTTCAACAGCAGAGCATCGTCGGGCACTAGGTCCGCTCCAAAGCAATTCGAGAGAAGATGCCTTAAAGGATCTTGGAACGTACTGAATGGCGATACAGTGTCTTCCTCTAATGGTATGGCCGAGGACTCGTCTTCGAAAGCTGACCAATCTCCATAATCTTGGCTTTCTTCGTTATCAGAGCGAGACCCTGTGGACTTGCTTACACAAGCGGCCAGAACGTCTAGTGCTTGTATGATTGCTTTATTCGCTTGATTTTTGCTTGCATCGAACAATTCAAAGACTCTGGCCACTGCTGTAGACAGCAGGGTTGAAGCAGCTTTAGGACTCTGAGCGACGTCGACAGCGAGTTTGAGGCATACCAAAGCGTCACTTAGTATCGCTTCAACCTGTCGCTGATTTCTGGATATAGTGGTTTCAAGTAATTCTTTGGAAATATCAAGTCCACCGACGGATTGCGCAGACCTGACTTGGTCCTCCGCTTCTGTGCGAGCAAGGCTGTGCTGTCGAAGAATTTGCGCCAAAAGATGATTGTGCCACTCAGCGAACGGCTCCAAATTGCTGATGGGCTCATCCGTCGACAGCTGGAACTTAACGAGGTTGAACCAGGCCCGTATGTTGATATGGCAAGCCTCTCGATGTGAGGTTTCTAGGTTGACCAGGTTGCGAATGACAGCCAATCGCGGTCTACAGCTGGGCGGTGAAACCCAGTATAAGGTACAGAGCAGATCATGATGATTTCGCAAGGCGTCCAGATCTTCTTGGCGTATGGCTTCTTCCTTTGGGTGGGAGCGGCCATGGTTTGGCATTAAGCGCCATACAACATCTCGAGTTTTCTTCTCTGGGTATGACTGTCGCATGTACTTGAGGCCGCTGCCTATGATCTTCAGTAGGATATGAAAGCCCCTATCCTCAGGCTCAAACATCAGAACAGGATTGTCGTCTAGACGCTCCAGAAAGAGTGGCGAACCTTTGCTTTCTTCGCTTCTCAGATTAGACAGACCGTTACGAGCGAAATAGTCGAAAAGCATCCCAATGATCGATTCGCATCTTCGCCAGCCCCAGCCATTAATCAGGTGAAGGCAACGCCCGAAGATGGCTCGGCAGTAGGAGTTGAAGCTAGGAGCCTGTCCTTGCGGGTTACTCAGCGAGGCTTCTAATACAGGGCTTATTAGACGCTTAGCAAGCGTCCAATAGTCAAATGGGATCTTGAACCGACGTCCGGTCTCTACCACTCCTTGCGCATCCAATTCAAAGAATGGTAGCAAAGTAAATAGCTCTTTCCAAGCTTGCTCAGCCAATGTAACATCGAAGACACCGTCCGCGGATTGGGTTGGGACAGCTTTCAGCAAAGTCAGCCAGACGCTCGTCTTGGATTCATGGTCCTGGCCAAGCACATGTTGTGCAACAACGAATGCTTCGATATCATGGTCCAGGATGCGATAATCTGCACTCCGATTCCGGAGGGTTGACAGACAGTTCTTGAACGGTTCAAGCCCCGGTGTCAGAGACAATTGTAGAGTAAGGTGGGCTGCTTTCTGAACTAGAAAACCAATTTCACCCTGCAATATTGACGGTATGAGCTCATGCTTAGAGGTCTGGAACAACTGGTTGGCCAGTGCTAGGGTAAGAGCGCTAATCTGGACGCCTTTTTGTAAAATGTCAGCAGCTTGGTGGTTTGGTTCTTTACGGAGCGTATTGTGGTCGATGAGCTCAACTAAGAAATTAGACAGCAGGCCTTTGCATCTCGTGACATATGCAACTCTATCCACTGGGTCAAGGAAGCTCAAATGGTGTGAGAAGTACTCGAAAATGCTCAAGAGTAAGCCTTCGTTGTCTGCTTGAACACTCGGTGTTTCCATGTTTTGGTAAAGTGCGTTCTGTACCGACTGGCTGACTGCCTTGAACACTTCACCCAGCTCCGAAGAGACCGTATCATTCCATGGGCCCCATCTCAGAATACTATCCCTGAATCTTAAACTTGCATATCCTCTCGAGCGTTCAAGGTCGGCGGTGACCGCATGTTTGAGAGACTTGGCAAAAGCCCCACTCCCTAGTAAAGTATCTGTACTAAAACAGGTTCCCGTGGGTAAAGGAATAACATCAAAAGTGTCACTATATCGGGTTCCAAAAGGCCCCAGACCAATAAGATAATCCCTTTTCTGTGCTTCACAGAAGTCCAGGGATTGATCAGGGTATTCATCCAAGATAATAGGTTCGCTGGGCTCCCTGGGCCACGGTTCAGGTACATATACGCGCTGCGGTTGTCTTTTCCTCCGCTTGCGAGGAAGGGCTTTTTTGCTGATATTTGCTTGCGGAGATTCAGAACCCAAACGCCGCATATCGTCGCCTCCTAAGAATCTCCGAACTACAACACCTTGAAGTCCTGAATCATCATCAAAGTGATTTACTCTGGCGAGATCTCGATGAAATACAGCCTGTGCATGCGTCCGATCCGCGTCATCCCGAGCAGCTTCTAGCATTGCCGGCCTCGAGTCCTTGATGGCTTGCAGTGAAGAAAATATCTGCCCTCGCTTTTTCGGCTTTTCCATAGCCTGCTGAAGCCCTGATGATTGTTTCCTTTGGGTAGGATCCGATCCATCTTTATGTCGACGCTCGATGATAAGATCGAGAGAAGTCTGAAGCTTTTGAGAATTTGTGGGTTGGGTATGTCGTTTCAAAGAATTCATTTCAGAGGCCGACGGTTTGAATCTTTTCAAGCTGCGTTCCGTTTGGGACCCCCTCGGTAAGACAGGGCTGTTCGCCGAGCGCGGATGCAAAGGTCGACGGCTCGAAACTTCGTGAGTCTGGACGTCAGCCAGAGATGGGATCTTTCCTTCGCGCCAATTTTGGAGGGTCTCGTTAGCATCTTTATCATCATCTCGTGTAGCCAAGCGGACGATTTTTCGAGACGGACTATGTCTTCCTTTATCCCGGCGTGAGCGTGCTGTGCGGGATGCAACTCTGAGAAATTGGGGGACCGATTCCGGACGCGACTTTTTCGTCGATGGTGCATCAAGTATACCAAGTTTAGGCGGCCGAAACTTTGGTTTCCTTCTGTGGCCTTTACTGGATCGGCCTGTGAAATTACGTTGAGGGGCGCCGTTATTAGAGGCTGGGATCGAGACGTCGTGAGTAGTGACCCGAGAACGTGACTGGTAGTCCCCTATCTTAGTCTGGCGTTTGCTCCTTTTCCGAGAATGGAAAGCCCTTGTTGCTGAAGGCAACATGGCATCGATTTGATCGTCTTCTGTCGCCTCGCCCCATCTTCCTGCGGAAACCCCTCCACCACCACAGTCCTTGATCACATGATCCTGGCGTTTTGTATCTCGTCTGAGCTGTAGCAGCTCCTCTATATCCGATTCAGGGCTCTCGTCATCAGATAGCACCTCGATCTGATGCCTCGGATTTGGCGGACTAGGACTCTTACTGCCTAGCGCGGGAACCATGCGCGCTACACCACGTTGCACAAAGATTCTTTCAGGCGATACGCTAGCAAGAGCCTTATGAGTGTCCGCAGACTTCTTCTTTTGGGTTTTCAGGTCTAGCTTAAGCCAAGACGCTGGTAGGACACCGCGCATTTTGCGTTGTGCGCGTTGGAGTTGATGAGATGATTCCTCCGCAGATG
>JAEUBB010000080.1:102516-113345 GCA_018257885.1 Parmelia sp. 050094
AAGGGATTCACCGCCTTCCTAACGTTCTTGTGCCATTTGGCGTCGGTACTGGAGAACAAGGTGGGTGTAGATTTGCCCTTGGTGACTGCGGCGCTGATAGTGTAAAAATCTGACTTTGACACAAGACACTCATTAGCTAGGTTGATCAACAAAGCCTTCACTGGCCACTGAGAGGAGCGTACCTTGCCCCAATTCAACCCGGCTCCGAAGATATCGCGAACGGCTTGCGGATCTCGGAACGAGAGTACATTTGGGCCTACTCGCACAATGTCTCCATAGTGATCGTGCAGATCTCTAAACGGTACCCCTTGCTTTCGGACATGGTAGAGGAATCTCCATACGTCGGTGAAAGAGGCCAACAGAGGCCCATTGAAGCGTCGAAGGCCATAAATATAACGAAAAGACAAGAACCTGATGCCCAGCGTCACGATCAGCGCAATGCTAAACCACAAATGCAAGGTCATGGCTGGCTGGGTGTTGGCGAAACGAAGGTTGTACGGAGTACGTCCGGACATCGATGACAGACATGATGGGAAAGGGGAGGCTTTGAGTTTTGGGCAACGCGCAACGATCAATCGGCATCATGGCCCCCTCGCCCTTAATTTAGGGCCGAAGCGGGAACAGCAGATGCACGATGCCGAAAAAAAGCGCGCAAAGTTTTACCAGTTGCATACTCCTGGGACCATGAAAAAGTATGTCCCTATTGGTATCCGTCATATCCACGAGGGTGATGGGGAATATGCACGTCCCACGGGAGTGACACAACAGCTATTCATCCGCCGGAACATTACCGAACCTGTTTTGCTCCTCTTATCAGCCCAAGTCTGATTTGATCACATTGGAACCACACGATGGCCTTAGCAGGGCATAGTCCATGCATATCTCCCTATATATCTTGCAGTGTCTATGTGATGGCGCACCAGTTTATCTTATCACAATCTATGCGTCCGAGGTACATCTGAGGCAGCCTTATTGGATACCGGTAGNGCTGGTCAACCCGCCTCACCCGGCCCCCACCATAGGGCCCCGAGTCTCCGCCTCCCCCTCCCCGCCCTGCAGGGTATCTTATCTCTTCAGCTCAGGCGACAAGGTACCACTACGGTTATATTTGCAGGCCTCCTTGCCACCTATTGGACTGAGCGAAATTCAAGTTGATTCTCCTACTATGTGACAGCAGTGATACCGGATTCGAATGTCAAGATTCCCTGAGTGAACCCCACATGTCTACAAGCTGCGACGAAGGCGGGTTTCGCGAAGATCCAGAAATTATTCAGCATCTGGCGTGGTGTGTACTTACAATGAACAGCCACGAAATTGGCTCCCTATCTGCACACCGCGATTGTGTCGGGANCCTGGTCAACCCGCCTCACCCGGCCCCCACCATAGGGCCCCGAGTCTCCGCCTCCCCGCCCTGCAGGGTATCTTATCTCTTCAGCTCAGGCGACAAGGCACCACTACGGTTATATTTTCAGGCCTCCTTGCCACCTATTGGACTGAGCGAAATTCAAGTTGATTCTCCTACTATGTGACAGCAGTGATACCGGATTCGAATGTCAAGATTCCCTGAGTGAACCCCACATGTCTACAAGCAGCGACGAAGGCGGGTTTCACCAAGATCCAGAAATTATTCAGCATCTGGCGTGGTGTGTACTTACAATGAACAGCCACGAAATTGGCTCCCTATCTGCACACCGAGATTGTGTCGGGAAACCTGGATTCGGACACCATCTTTGTCTTTGCCCTATCTGTTGCTCTATTGTCTGCCATTGGGTATAATTAGGGGCGTCTCGTAGAGTTGTAATCTTCCCGCAGCCTTGTTGGCGGTCCTTGTCAGACATACAGACTCTACCGGGTCCCGGCTCATCGAAGACTACAGCATCACCAAGCGCGAGTATCTCCAATATCCGTTAATGGGGTCTCTGATCCGTCTCGGCTTGACCTGGAAATGTGTCTCATTCGAAATATGTGGTTTGCTAGGTCTAGCTTTCGATACTTGCCCAGCTTTCACAATGTTTTCGCAAAGGCAAATATAAGTTGTGGAATTCGCATTCTTGTTCAACTCAGCCTCATATTATACATGATACCGGCCGGGGGTTTGTACTTTGGGAGGTCACGTTCGTCACATAATTTCACATCGCAAACGTGGGCAACAAACTCCTACCGCTGCTTATATTCTCCGTGTACGAGTCGACAAGGGCTACAGGATGGTAATTCAGCGACGGCATAGCCTTCATCGAGATGGCCCCCTAGACTTGCGCTGGTAGCGATACAATGGACCACAAAGACATGACCTGGCTCCTCGAGGGTCTTAATACAGTAGTCTTTGTGACATTGACGAAACCTTGAGTGGATGGGCAGATGGAAAGATCAGCGCTGACGGAGTCCAAAAAACCCCCACGTCGCAAACGTTGCAGAAGTCCATTGATCTACTGCGCCATCGAAGAGGTGAGCTGAGCCCGGTCTGCATATTGAAGTCAAAGAACAAGTTGATGAAGTAACCCTGTAATGAAGGTACGGTGCATTGATACAGACAAGGCACACGATTTCGCCACCCAAGCGCGCGAAGCATTGGTGGCATTGCCCACACCATAATTTTGCCTCTCTCTCTCAATCTTCCAGTCCTCAAAAACAAACGACGCATTTGGCGCATTGACTGTTGCAACAACATCACTCGAGACAGACATATCAGCTCTACTTGATGAGCGTTCTCACAACCTTTCAACGGATGAAACATCTGAGTGACTGCGCCTGACTCCCCACGGTACCAAGGTCTCTTGTATACCGATTCGCCAGTGCTCCGTCTGCGATTCTATTAGCGATTGGAGGATGCCGGGCTTGCGCTCCCAGACTGGTAAGAATCCAGCTCAACAACGCTTTTTCCAGTGTAGTAACTCATTTATCTCTGGCAAAGCGGCGCGGCGCGGCGCTCTGACGATACTCGATCCGGAGACGAGCTTGCGAGTACAACTCTATCTTGCCGACAATAAACAAGTGCTGGGATATTTGGAATACCAAACACAGCTGCGACCCTAATTTGACCAAGGCAAGGCGTTATCTGACTAAAGGAATAAATCGGGGTATAAGTTTGCATATAGCCTACCTTCAAACCTGTTCTGTCGAGACTCTTACAGAACTCAAGGCAGCACTTGTAGAAAAGGGTGCCATCTGCCACACCATGGATGTATCCTTGTTACTGACAGGTGCCTTTGGCCGTACGGAGTACCCAAGTGGGCACCGGACACCGGTCGACCAGGACATTTCCCACAAAGTTTTCCTAGTTTTACCTGGTGCCCGCGATCAGACGAATCGCTGTAATTATATTGGAAGAAAGTGAGCGAATTAAGCAATGTCTCATGAGCTCATATTTGCAAGAATCATCCATTTCACGGAAACCTTTCCTTCTTCCTTGTTCACATCATCCCTTATGCCTATTCATCTTCGTCGATTTCTTCAAGATTTCTTGTTCTCAGCCAACCGTTAATCTCAAACAATTCCTCGTCTTTTGCCGCTATTGGTCCTTGCCACCCCATCATCTACGAGCCCTACATCCCCAGCTTCAGCTCCAGCCCTGATACCTTCCCTCAGGGACAGCGCTCTATCTTCACCGACCACATTACCTCACAAGCGGAAGCGCAACCTCAGCCCCAAGTTCATCCACGTCTGGCAAGGATGGCCCTACACCACCCACCGGCGAACGACTCACCTCACAGAATCGGCATCCTGATTCAAGAGTCACTTACTCGTATCCTCGTCACTATTCTTTGGATCCTCTTGACGGCGATGAGCATCATCCTGCAGGCCCTCGCCACGCGTGGAAATATAAATGAAAAGTGGGGTATCTTATACTGGCTTTGCTGTGGCTGCTGTGGCGGTGGTGAACGCCGCGCGAAGAGTCAAAAAGCTCGGGCCCTTCAAGCATCGCCGGGTGTCGAGATATTGGTCAACGAAGCTCTATACACAATATCTGCTTTGTGTCCTGATTTCTGCCTTCACAATGCGATTGTCTGTGTGATTGGAGGAAGAAATTCTCGCTGGACTCACATTCTGCACAGATCTGTTCTGTTGGCGGGGCAGCCTTCACGTGACGGAGGCCTTGTCGCGGCCGAAACAATGCAGCACGCCGAGGTTGAAGGTATCTTACCAACGCCGACCACCACCATGCTTCAGACTTCCATAAGACGGAGAGTAAGTGACTAGTTCGCGCGCCCCCCGCCACCCTGCAGCCTCCGCCGTCCCGCCGCCCCGGTAACGCCGATTCCTGCGTGCGATGGAGCACACCGACCACTCCGCCGGGTCGGTCGCACGCCTCACGCCTCGGCTGCCCTCCATATCAATCCGGACGATTTGTAAAGACCAAAACAAGCCTTTTCTTGACGCCGGGTTTGCCCGTCCCCGGTCCCGTGGGTCCAGATGCGGATGCGTTAGCGGTGATCGATCTGCACGAGGTATGTATGACGGTGGAGCAAAGAGGCTGCAAGACCAGGCTTGCATAATTGCAGAGATGGTTGGGATATGGGACGCCTCCATTTATCAAGTCTCTGGGCCCGAGAGAGCGCGGAGCTGGGTGATTTCTATTTGTATTCGCGACTTTCTTCGGGTTGTAGGACGCCGCAGAGGAAATGGAGCCCAATTCTGGTACGGGGGCTAGTTGGTGGGTTTTGGACGGATTACTGATATATGCCGACTACGCACATCATTCTTGGTCCGCGCAGCGCACGCAAGCCTATTCCACATTTTGGACTCACTCGCCTTGTTTGAGAATAATCAGCCCCATTGAAAGTATTGGGTCCCTATAGCATGCACGATTGGAAAGCCCTCGCTCTTTACGTTTGCAAGTTTCGCTCTCATGTCAGACGGAGTTCCAGTAGCTCGATCCTAGCGGCCACGGAGACTCTCCACCAAAACATCTCTCGCTGTTCCAGAATACCAGCATCCAAGAACGAGCAGCAGCGATAAAGAAAAGGCGACGCACAGTCATCGGTGCATGGCAGCATGTGCTCACAATATACAACCTACACCCTACACCCCCCTCAACAATCCCGCCACCCCCTCCGCCACCACCTCATGCACAGGGAACGTCACATGCAAGCCATCGCGCCAGAAATACTGATCATACGGCACTTCGCACTCCCTCTCATACTCCTCCTGAGTCTCCAGTTTCCCCCCATACTTGCCGCACTGATCCGTCAGATTGCTCAGATGGCGCGTCGGCCGGAAATCCCCCGGCGCATCCAAGATCCTGTTGAAGAGGCCGTGGGCGTCGAAGAGGAAGACCCGGGTCTCCGGGTACGTGGAGCTAAAGTCGGCGGCGAGGCGGGCGAGGCGGGTGTTCCAGGAGGAGATGGATCTAGCTAGTGGGGATTGGCTGGGTTGGTTGGGGCCGCGGTGGAGGGGAGGCACGTTTAGGAGGAGGAAGTTTTGCGCGCCGGCGGCTTGGAGCTGGGGATCGTCAGGAGCTGGTGCTGTGGATGTCGGGGGTATGTTGATGAGAAAGAAGAGTGAGTGAAGGAAATGAGGTAGAACGTACCTGGTGCAGCGTTTTGCCATAGGACTCAAATATCTGATCAAACAGCACCTCACTTTTGTTGGAAAAGACGACGTCATTGATGCCAAACCACACGGAAAAGAGCGTCATCTCCGGCTCCCAGTCAGCCAGCGGTGCACTCTCGTTGCCGCTGCTCTTGTTCTTGCCTCCTTCGCTTCCTCTTCTCTTCCTGCCGTCCGCCTCCGTGTGGTTTCCCCCACGAACGTAGTTGGGCAAAAAGTCATTTCCCACCTGCGTCGAAAACGCCGACCCCTTATCTACCAAGTCCCGATCGACGGTCGCGCCGCTCACGGCCAAGTTGTACGTCTCGATCTGACTGTCGTTGCATGTCATGGTGAGGTACTGGATCCATCTGAGGTACGGGGACTTGGGGTTGTACGTCGGGTTGCCGAAAGGGTCTTCGGGGCGGGGTTGCTGTTTGGTCAGTCGGAAGCCGGTGTCGGTGTAGGAGTCACCGCTGGGAGGCATCTCGAACTCAGCATATGATGTAGCATTGCGCGGTTGGGGTTCACCGAGAAGGGAGGAGAGCGTGCGGGCAATCAGACGCACAACGAGAAGATCGTATCGATTTCTGCCCAGCCTTTCCATTGGGAGTCATACTGTTGTATGTGGGGAGTGGAGATAGTCGAAGGTATAATGAAGGCGTAGGAAAATACAACGAAAAGGACGAGGAACATCGCGCCTCGTACATATGTGGATTGGGAGGTCATGCGTGGTAGTGCTACAGTGGACGTCAAGGAGATGGGACCCAAGCCGATGAGAGAAGAAAAATGAGCGTGGCCATCAGTCGAGAGAGAGAGTAGATTTAAGTGCGCAGATACGGGAGACCTTGGGCATCAAGGAAACATATGGAAAGAGCGAACCTGTTGATGAAGGGAATGCTCGGCCGAATCAAAAACACATATCGATACAGCAAGCCACACGGGCAATAAACTTTTTGAACATCACTCTAGCCCATATATCATTACCAGACCACTTTGCAGGGAATTGTGGCTCTGCCATAGGAGGCGATGACAGGTGGGGAGTCTTCCATGACAGGGAATAAAGTCCCGGTGCCAGCACCACGCCTATGGAGTTCTGCAACGCAATGGAAATATTGGGTTAATTCTTCGCGCGAAGCAAGAGCTTCGCGAAGACTGTCGATTTGTCAAAGCAAGAAGCGTAGATACCTGATTGCTATGCTGTATATTAGTCTTGGCTCATGATATGCCAAGCCTTGTGAAAGCGATGAAGCGTTTGATTTGGAGATGTAGCTCCCCGTAGAACCTTCAGCTTTGGGTGGAAAGGAGGCCAAGTGATTGCTCTCAATGACTTGCTCGCGATATTGTTTTACGCCACATACGTCAAATTTTCCGCAAAATGTGTACAGCGGAAACGGCTTGGGAACCGAGACTTCGTCAAAAGTCCACGCTATTCGGTTTGTGCTTTCGAACCTACACAGTTCATGTGCGGCTCCGCTACCGAAATAGCCTCAGTCTCGAAACTCGTCTTGAGACCCATCTTCTGACCCACTAGTGACGTGTAGGAAAAATCAGCGCCGCAGCAAGAGGCACGTCACTCACAAGTTGCCTAGTTTAGAAAAGCATTCATACATATCACATTCCCCCCCTTCAAAATCGCCATTATTCCATCCCCGTAGATCTCGAGTAGCTACACACTCTCACCTCTGACACCAGCATCACACGTGTGAGCCGGAATCGCACAGGCTATGTTCCCCTGGATTCTCGGCATCCAGATGCGACTCTTGTGAGCGAGTGGACCGCAAAGGCGGCTCTCGTTAGGGGCTTGGGCATCAAATAGGAGGCAGCTGGCGATCGGATGAAAGATATCGGAGTGTGGAATGATGAGGATTATGTTCCAAGGGTGAGGTAAGCAGAACACCGCAAGTCTCACTATCAATCATCTTGTTGATGCCTTGGTTCTAGTCGACCAGCGCGACAGCACATGCGCAGGAAATTCCGAGGCGCCAACATATGGATGAGCGTATCGGATGGAGACGATGAGGTAATAGTAGCGGGTAGAATAATTCCGGTCAGCAAAGTTATTATAGCGAGAGGCGTGACCGCCAACCCTTGAAAATCTCTCAGTGTCACATTATCATTTTCGACCGACGGCACAGAACTTGGTTAGTGATGCCACAAGGCAGCTGAGGTGTAACAGAATTTCCTTGTTTCTAAAGAGAGATTATTGGGGGCACATGCGGGCTGAAGAATGATATATGGAAGAAATAGAGAAATCAAGGCATGATAAGTGCAAGGATCACGATCATAGAGATGATGTTGCTTTAGATGCATGTCTCGGAATAAAAGCATCGAATGATGATGATTCGCGACTGCCTTGGCTGTGGCCTTTGGTAGGCGTGGCATTGAAGTCTGTAGTGTTTATTTCTCTTAGTTCTCACATTCATTCATTCAAGGCCAAAAAGACCACATCTGGCTGACTGCGCAATATCCAATATCCGTCGCAACATGTTGTATGACCGGAGACTGTCATGTATACGAGGTAAATCGACTGCTAAGGTACTAAGGTACCTCTACCTACCCTAGCTTCGGCTCCATAGGGCAGACGCCATTCGGCTCGGCCTTCTCTCGCTCTTTCTCGTCCGCTTACCTCACATCATTCATGTGTTTCAAGGCAACAATATCAATACTTCCTATCGACGATGCACATCCATCACGCTGAATCTGGAATCCATATTCCAGATACTGAATTGTCCTAATAGAAATGATCCAAAAAATCTTTCGCGGTCGGCCGAGCCGACTGGAGAGGCTATTGAAATATCTCATTGGGAAGCCGACTGAAACCCGCTTCTCCCATCTCGTGTCAGACTGTGCTGGACTGGAAGGATGAGATACCGTAATGACTACTGGAGCTCCGTCCGCGAGGCGCAGAGGTCTGAGGGAATATCTCATATATAAAGTCGACAGCATAGTCAACTCGTCTTCCATCATTATTCTCCTGTACACACTTCCTTTTCCAGTTTCCTCTCTTATAGTCCCACTCTTTCGAGGCTAACATCATGACGCTCGTCATTTTCATTCGTACACTGTTTTTCTCTTTTGCTGTGCTACCCTGTACCCATGCCGCAACGCTTGTTGCCAACCTATCCCAGAACCAGACGAATGGTATTTCAATACTTTATGCTCATCAGCATACCTGAAACTGATCGTTGTTAGGCGTATCCGTGCTTGGGACACTCAACGCCACCTTTCTGCCACAGTTCGTGACCGCGAATAACACTGTAAGTCTTGGAATGTATTGTTGAAGAAATTCACTGATGATATCTCCTTCCTAGCCAACTGTTGATGGATATCCATGGGGTCCGGCTACCTTGAACAACACCGATCCTTACGAGGATTGCCCTGCAACAAACAAGACCCGTCATTTCAATTTCACTATTGCACGAGGCTTCAAGGCCCCGGACGGCCTCAATAGAAGTGTCATCATGATCAACAACCAGATACCCGGGCCAACAATCGAAGTAAATTGGGGCGATACAGTCCAAGTTACTGTTACAAATAATATCGACGGGGAGGGAACCTCCATCCATTGGCATGGCCTTCTCCAAAAACAGACACAATGGTCTGATGGAGTGCCGTCTGTTCAGCAGTGTCCCATTGCACCTGGCACCACCTTTACGTACACTTTCAGGGCCTGCGCATTCGGAACCAGCTGGTATCACTCACATTATAGCGCTCAATATGCGGATGGACTGGCTGGGCCGCTGATCATTCATGGGTACGTCCAGTATTCCTAGTCTTGAAGGCCCCTTCTGACGTCTTATAGACCTAGGACGGTTAAGTATGATCATGACATAGGCCCCATCTTTCTGGTAAGTCGAGTCTAATGCAGACACACTAGCAGTGCTGACGCTTTCAGTCTGACTGGTACCACAACCCTTACTACCATTATATTGAGAACTTCGCTGGCCCACCTACTTCGGACAACAATCTCATTAACGGCAAAGCTAATTTTGACTGCTCTGGGTCGCTTCCTAATGGCACCACATGCGTCCCCAACGCAGGTCTGTCTAAATTCAGGTTTCAATCCGGAAAGACGCATCGCCTCCGACTCATTAACGCGGGTGCCGAAGCAATACAGCGTTTCCACATCGACGGCTACCAGATGACTGTGATTGCGAACGATAACGTTCCTATCGTGCCTTACAATACAACCGTGGTTACGTTAGGTGCGGGACAGCGCACCGACGTTACTGTATATGCTTCTGGTAAGCCGACAGATGCCGTGTGGATGCGTTCAGACATCAGTAAAACGTGCTCTGCGACGAACAGGGGCCAAGGCTTGGCCGCAATCTTCTATGAAAACGCGAATGTGACGCAGCAGCCAACGACTATTGCTACTGTGCCTGATGATTCGCATTGTGGGAATGTGAGTATAGTGAGAGAAGCTGAAGTCGGAGAGTCTGATAGCTAACATTCTATTGATAGGATGATTTGAATTTGACTGTTCCCTGGCACAATTATCCGCCCCTAGCTCCGCCAGCGACGACGAAGGAGATCAATATCACCAACAGTGCCGGCCAATGGGAACTGAACGGCCAGACCTTCCGGGCAGATTGGGCGTACGTACTTTCTCTATTAGTAAAATCAGAGCTAATTGACTGACACGGCTCCAGAGACCCGATCCTCCTACTTGCAAATGAGGGCAACACATCCTACCCCCTCAACCCCCAATGGAACGTCTACAACTTCGGCTCCAACAGCTCCATCCGTCTGGTAATCCGCAACCAAGGCCCCGGTATCTCCCACCCCATGCATCTCCACGGCCACAATTTCTGGGTCTTGGCTGAAGGCCCGGGCGAGTGGAACGGCACAGTCAATACTAAGAATCCGCAGCGACGGGACACGCAACTTCTCCAGCCCAATGGCTATCTGGTGCTGCAGTTCGCGGCCGATAATCCGGGGGTGTGGGCGTTCCACTGCCACATCGCATGGCATGCCAGTTCTGGGCTGTACGCGAATATCATGGAAAGGCCAGCGGATATAGCAAAGTTGCAGATTCCTAGCGTGAGTCCCCCCCCCTTTTCGAACGTGATTCTATGTAGGTTGTACTGAGTCCTTGTAATGATAGGCCATGGCGCAGACATGCCAGGACTGGTCACTTTACCTCAAAAACCATACTGTTGCTCAGCTTGATTCGGGTCTTTGAGTACCGTGGCTGGCTGGAATTTAGCGGTTGCATGGGTTGCGGTGTCTGCGCCAGATATTCTCTAGTTATCTCCTACTTGATTGAATTTGGAGTATCGGGATCAGGATTAATACTG